>JACEFZ010001477.1:0-187500 GCA_014155875.1 Cepaea nemoralis
TACAACAAGAAGAGAATGTTGACTGGTCTGGTCGTTTGCCTTTTGCCTAATGCTGTTTGCAGCTCTGGAAAGGAGATGATGAATTCTTGACATGAGGCCTGTGTCTCAGAGATCCTTGTCATGTTATGACAGTTGTATTATCAGGATGTTTGGATGGTTAGGATGTCCCTAACTCCTAAGAAAGTCCTAGCATCAATTTCGAAAAAGAGTACGCAGTGAGGAGATACCCTTTTCACTTTCGGAGTTGGACTGAACTCCACAATCAGAGAAGAGGGATGGGGAAAATGGAAATACCCTCCTTTCTCCTCCCTCTTTGTTTTATTTTATTTATATTGTGATATGAAGTTAACACGACATGGGTTTTGTTACTAATGTATCTAGATTCTTTTCTTTTTTCCATTTTGTAGCGCTGAAGAGGCAGGTGGTAGTCTGGGCGTTTATTACAGAACAAGAAACTACGTTATCAGCCTGTTTCTGATTCGTACTTGAAGGAGTTTGGAGAAGGCAATTGTTTACTGCCGCACGCTCTGGATATTAATATCAGCTCCTGGGTATACGAATGATTACTGACTAAATTGAAATATCAAATTCCCCATATCTGGGAGCTTTCCGACGGCGTTCATCTTTACAGTGTCTGCAAAGGAACGTGGATTTGCCTGTTCTGTATGGATACAGAGTGGTAACCTCATTAGGAACCCACCGCCGGATTTCACGTCACGTTCAACTGGTCTATACAAGAGGCTGATGGATAGTCTTAGGTTTATCAGCATAGAACAGCCTAGATTCACCGACGTTTTTTTCGGAATCTTAGCTTTGTTTGTAAAATTACATCCATTATATCCCAGATATGTGCAGGCAGGTACTATACCCACTTCAGGTCATTCCAGTCCTGTATTCAGCTGGAGAAAGTTATATTATTCATCCTTCAATATGGGCTGGAAGATTTAAACCCAATTCAGGTTATCACAGTCAAGGGTCCACTGACACATGTCATGTCCGTCACCCTCCAGACTAGTGGCTTGGAATAGTTCATACCAATTCAGGTTAACTCTGTCAGGAACACTATGGAGAATGCGATGTCCTTCATAATCCAAAGATGTACTGGAAAGTTCTGTGCCTGATCCTGGATTATATCAATCGTATGAACAGCTGAAAACTTATGTGCCATGTATACATCAATCTGTTACACCACGCCGGAATGCCTCTAACCAGCTCCTTGGCAGCTGTGACTAAGTGGATTATTGTTCAGGTGGAGATTATGTTGGATTATCCCATTCATGCATTTTTAGCTATGAAGATATATATTATTCCGTTGGATTACCAGTTTGTGTGAAGTTCCAATTTCCCCGATAAAGGGATATGTACCAGCTGTTATGATGATAGCCAATTAGTATTCGGACTAGACTCTTTTGTGTGAATTCGGGAAAGAGGACTTACCAGCAGTCACATTGGATAGTTCAAAGACTAACTTATTAGATAGATTTTCTTTATCCATGTCTTTGTATGGATTAGTTTTTCTTTCTGTTTTTTTTTTGGGGTTTGTTTTCTTTTTTTTTTGGTTTTTTTTTTTTTTTTTTGGACACATGTTGTTTCTTGTAAACCTTTTGGGATGTGGGGGAAATCTGTTCTGTTTGTCGGACTTATGTGACTTACATGAACATTATATTGTATTTTCATGAGAATGTCATCATGGTTCAGCTCACAGCGTTCCCTGGACTCAATGCTTAACAATACATTGTTTATGTTTAATAAAGCCTTGAAGTATATGTATTGTGATGTTTTGGCTAGCAGTGGTTGTTCCCATCTGTTATGTAATACAGCTGTTGCGTATGGCAGTTGATATATGTCATTGTGTATATATGTGTGGGATTTTAAAGTGACGCCGGAGACCTACACACAGACAAACCTTCACTGTAGAGTGAGCAGTTACTATATTGTCTGTGGTGAAACTTCCCGGATCTCAATACCTTCTACAGGAACCAATTCTTCTATATTAGTGTTGAACGTGTACCCTTTTCTGCCTCGTTCAATGTTTGGCGGTTCTGAGCCATCGGATGGTTTCCTCAAGAAGGCTGTTTGGGAATGAGACCACATTCTCTCCTGGATACCCCTTGCAAACTTAGCCTTATTCTCGATTTTTATCTTACCACCTCGCATCTTCAAAGCAGACACTATGTCATTATAAAATTCCTCTATACTATCTTCACTGCATTCTTCCGTTAGGAAATATATTTAAATGACATTTATGTTTAAAGGTCTGACGATTAATTTTACTAATAGAACCCTGATTGCGACAGCCCAATATCCTTTAACAGATGTTGAGGTTTCCCGATCCAAGATTATTGCTACAACGTTTTGACGTTCTTCTCCCCCAGAATAAATAATCTTACAATCTTACTCTGTCATAATCGCTGTCCCTTTCCACCTCGTCTCGCACATTCCTAATATATTAAACTTCTCTCTTTCCATTTCTTGCTTAATGTTATCTAATTTTCTGTTGTCGCTTAACATTGAAACATTCCATGTTGCTATTTTCAGTGTCCCTGTCCTTTTCTTGTGATGTTCTGTAATTAGGCGAATCATGATAAACTAGGTAACTTTAAAGAAAGTAGTTTGCCGTTGATTTCCTACCTGGCAGTGAGCATACTGGCCGATGGCCGTAGCCATTGTCTCATAAAAGAGATCGTCTACCTACCGTTGCGAAACTTGAGACCATAACCAACAACTATCTATCGACTGCCCTCAAAATTTCATCCACAACCTGCCTTCCGTGGTTACTTGTGAACAATTTCCAAAAACCAATACAAAATAACAACATATCCTCTCCAGAAATATAACCGGCTACATTTAATGTCTCAATTTGGCATGGATTTACGTATGTGTATATGTTTATGCATGTGTGTGTGTGTGTGTGTGTGTGTGTGTGTGTGTGTGTGTGTGTGGTTTTTGTCGGCCAAAGTTCATCACGGGTAAGAGAGATGTGTAATTAGTTGGTGTTTTGACAACCTTTGATGTGGTTATCCATGTGGTTATTGACTAATATCAGTGCTCTCCTGGGTTCTTGTTGGTGTTACAAAAAATTCGTGTCTGTCCCCCATGCTAAGGTGTGTTACCATTGTTGGTGTTCCAACTATTCCTAAGTCTTCTTTATAATGTTACATTTCTGGTGGTGTTGCAAATGATAGCATCTGTCTCACATGTTAAGTTGCCTTATTCTTGTCAGTGTCAAAGTTCTTGCCATGAAATTGTCACATCTTTTGTTAAAGTATTTCGCTTTTGTTAAGTATCACATTCTAGCTAGCTTAGGTGGTTAAGCTTTCGAGTTTGGTACTTGGTGCACCCTATAGAGTTGACCTAGAGGGACAAGAACTGGTTATTGTATAGGGGTTAGCCATTGTTAACGTTTGATTTTAAACTGCAGTTGTCTGTAGTGGTTGGTTTTGTGCTTCAATGTTTGCATGAACATTAGTTGCCCCTGAAGTTGTAGAATATTTTTTTTTTAATATCAAGAGCTTGTTTGTTGTTCCTGATTACTTAATTTAATCTGTGTAAGCTTAGTTTGTGCGTTCACTGTTATTATTGCAGCCTAATAGGAATATAATAGGATTTATTGCCTGGGCGGGAACATAAACAATCATTCCAGCCTCTGTTTTTAGAATCCTGCAAATCTTCTTTCTTTTTACTTTCACTGTTTTTGTAATTTGGGAGCGAGAGTTTGAGAGGTTTCCCCTCTTTTACCTATTTGGCCCGAACGCAGTCAACGTTGTGCACTCACATCCCCATAAAGAGTATAGTAGTCTCTTCTGTCTTGTAGATATCATCATCAAGTGTCCTGTCAACTGGCTTTGGCGTATATGGCTCTCCACAGATCTCGGTCTTTGGTGATCTGGATCAACTCTGCTAATGATATTCCTTAATGCCACGGTCTCAATCCATCCAGCATCATTTCTTTTAGTCTGCCTCTGCCTCTCTTCCCCTCGATCTTTCCAGTTATCATGATGTTATCCAACGCCCCTCTTCTCATCACATGACCAAAGAAAGCTGTTTGTCTCTTTCTTATTGTTGTATATAATGTTCTAGTTTCATTAGCCTCTTTCAGGCAATCGTTGTTAATTACTCTGGCAGTCCAAGTAATTCGCAACATTCGTCCCAGGAACCACATCTCTGTTGCTTCTAATCTCTTCCTAATTTGTTCATTTACATTCCTAGATTAGCTGTCATACAGCAAAACTAGTACTGTTATAGCATTTCAGCATTCTCTTTCGTACATTCAATGATAGTGACTTATTGCATAAGATACTCTTCATTTTATGAAATGCGCTTTTACTTTCCCTATCCTGCTATTAATCTCTTTGTACATCTTCCATCTGATGTTATAAATGCCCCTTCTTCTTCTTCTTCTTCTTCTTCTTCTTCTTCTTCTTCTTCTTCTTCTTCTTCTTCTTCTTCTTCTTCTTCTTCTTCTTCTTCTTCTTCTTCTTCTTCAGCGTTGCGAGCCATTGAGGTTCTTTGCTGCAGATACAATCCGTCTCCATTCGTCTCTCTGGTGGACCTTCTCTTGCCAGTCGTTGATTCCAAGTGCTTGTAGGTCTGTATATGTATTATCTCTCCACCGTCTTCTTGGTCTACCTCGGGGTCTACGGTCATTTATTTCTTGAGTGTAAGCGAGTTTTGTTTCCCTATTATCTTCCATTCTTTCTATATGCCCCTAGGTATTTAAAATTATCTACTTCGTTAAGAATTGTCCCTTCTATTTCTATGTCACACTTTGGTATCACTATTTATATATATAATATATATATATATATATATATATATATATATATATATATATATATATATATATATATATATATATATATATCGCAAACACACTAACAAACATTTATACATACATTTTAGCGCTCTCGGTCTCTCTCTCTCTCCCTCCCTCTCTCTCTCTCTCTCGCTCTCGCTCTCTCTCTCTCTCTCCTCTCTCTCTCTCTCTTCGCCTTTGGATGAAGTTATTATGGGTAAAATCAAAGTAAACCCAACAAGTATGTATGTATACATGTGTATATACCAACAACAAGCAATAGGGAAATGAAAATGTTTAAAAACTTGTATAATGAAATAGGATCCGCGACATCAAAAACACAATCACAAGAAATAAGAATAATACATGGACATTTCAACGTGTTCAGAACACGAATCTTAAGTGTGGTATTTTAAAAGCAAACAATAACATTCTAGGGCCGGTCTCCCTGGCCTAGGTGTTAACGTTTTTCTCCGTAATCCCATATATTCTCGTGAGTAACGTAACCTGCGCAAGAATCGGTAGCGGTTTTCGCCGTGTTGGTAACTTACGGGGTATGTGAGCCGGTCGTTCAGAAAGCAGTGGCAAACTACTGAGCGTAATCTTGCCTAGTACATCAACAGCCGCTGAAAAATGCTTATGTTGACTGCAACGTCCTGAAAGGGATATGAAAACCAAAATTGAATGAATCAAGAAATCAAGAATGATACAGAGACTATCAAAAACAGATTTCATGTAATAAGAAAAATATATCGTTTTACAAACATGGGAAATGCTAGTAAAATCTATTGATCCAACAAGCAATGAAATATTACTAGAAAGAAACAAAAGAACTACATAAACAATGTCACCAAACTTCTGCTCAGAATTATCAACAGTAGAATCAGAAATAAAATAGAGATGGAAATTGATGAAAAGCAGTATGGCTTTATAGAAGGAAAAGATACAAATAATGCAATAATCGCGTTACGAATACCAGCGGCCAGCGAAGAGTCCTAATTCACTAACAGATAGGTCAATAGATAAATAGAAAGGCATATGCTTGTACTTTAAAGATTATACTAATGCATATGATAAAGTGAAGCGTGATGAAATTATCAAAATGTATGATGATATTATTATCGCTGGGAAACATCTCAGAATAATAAAGAATATTTACTGGAAGCAAGTAGCAGCAATTAACATCGGAAATAAGATAGCGTGGTTTTAAATTTTGTATTGTAAAAATAGTAAACAAACGTATTAATTGAAGCGTTAAATATTTCAAAATGTTTTCGAAAAAAGTGAAAGCACAGATATAAATAGTTGTATTGTTTTCCAAGCCTGAATTCTGGTTCAAAGAGGCCGCCAGTGCTTATCATGATCTTTGGTGTGTTACATATTATATAAATTAAAGATATTAGAGCGACCTGTTTAACTACACGAATGTCTTTTCCAGAGAATTTGTCCGTGGCATCTTAGATAACATATCTTTACTCTTTAAGCTGGAAACATTCTTTACTGTATCTTTGACAAACACTTGTACCTGTGAAGACTGCCTGAACTTTGATGCCTCGCGAAGAGTCTTGGCCATGACTATAACGCAGACAATTACGATGAACTCGGTAACAACGGGCATTATCGTGTCTATTAAGGTCCATACGACATGCTTTACTGACTCTCTAAACGGTGATAGCCAAAGTATTGGTCTAGAGACATTAGACTTTCTGTCTAGAGTAGCAACCATTCCCATATTGGCGAGAACCGGGGTGTACGTGGCTACAGCGAAAACAGCAAATCCTGTCATGAAAGCTGTCGTTCTTTTGATAGTAAAAGAATGTTTAAAGTGTAGAGGCCTGGCTACACACATACAACGGGCAACTGCTAGAAAAGTTGTAGTTAACATGTTGGTTACATTAAACAGTATCATAATGTTACCAAAGAATATATAAATTCCATATGGTTCAATTGGAAACAGTTTGGAATATGTTTTCTCGACGTAACTAAAAGCTGATGAGATTGCGACACAAAATGAAGATATAAGAAAAGCCAAGTCAAATACTGACAAGGCAAGGAATGACACAGTTACGCCGTCAGTGAGTCCCATAGCGATGAAAGTTTTGATATTGATGACATTCGATATTATTCCTAACATTGACAAAATAGACCATGTAACACAGCAGAATAGTAAAATAATGATATACTGGCTTTCAGTCACGATTTCTGAGAAGGTCATAATCTTGGCTGTGTAATTAACCATTATATAAATGACTATACTTTATATGTTTTAATGACAGAGATAGTTTATCTCTTGTTTCTAATCTGTGCTTGTTTGTTTTTCCAATGCTGCTTTTGCGTGTACACCAGATGATCATGTAAATAAGATTAGAAACACAACACCCGGTGCATTCAGGAGTTCATTAACTCTTATATGAAGTGTTAGACTGGTGTCGTATTTTCTGAGTTTCAACTTACTGGTACAGGAAACGGGTTTCCTATTTACGTCGTTTTTGTTTTTTTTAAAGCTGTATTGACGTCACATGTGTAATAAATGGGGCATTTGAAGTATATAATGGTGACAAAATCTAAAGATATTGATTAGAAGTTATCCCATCATGAAAACTAGAAAATATGAGCCACACATAGATCGGGTCTACTACAGATTAAAATTTAGAAGGATAAATGTGAAGGGTATTTTACTAAAGAAAGTAAAATGTTCCTGAATATTTGAGGCATTTTAGATGTGCCACCATCTAAACAAATGCAAGTGCAAATTGTTTCTCTGTGCATATCGTGTTTCGTGTTTCATTGTTTTCATAACACTCGGTGATTGCTAGAAAACCAGACGGGATATTTCACTTAAACTTCTGTGAATTGATTAGTCGCTCTTCTAGAGTGACATGTCTATACAGAAATCGGTTGTGCACTTGGAAAGACTTCGGTGACAGGCATAATGACTGCCATTATACCACTGTCAGTATTTAGAAATTGCCAAGCACGTAAATGAAAGGAAAATAATTTCATGTCATTGTGAACTATATAATTTTTATTCCTGCTCGCAGGTGGTGACCGCTGTAAATCTGACAACTGGCAATTTTACTAGTCCAATGCTTATTATCATAAGACAAAGAAAGAAATATAAACTCACGGAGAAATGAATTAGGATAATGATGAATAAAATAGGGAGGTCGTGGAAGGGACTGTAGAAGACAGCAAAAGATGAGAGGAGTGAGAAGAGGATGAATGCTTAACTACTACATTGACATGTCAGAACGAGACATTATTATATTTACATACCATGAGTGTGATATGATTACTGGAACATTGCTATGTGTATGTATATTCTCCCATCCATGCACACAACTGCAATGCGTAATTGAACACTTGTGGACACTGAATGGCAAATATCTCAGGGGATGACTGAAACCGGTCTAACACGATAGCCCTGCTTGCGCACAATACACGGATGTTTAAGTGAAATAGCCCGTGCAGTTTTCTAACAATCAAGACTGTCATGAAAACAATGAAACAAGAAACAAGATAGGTACAGAGATCAATTTAAAAACAGAGCCACAGACAATACGTTGTGCCATATATTGTTGTGGCTTCTGTGTTTAAATTCAAAAGGAGAATAAATTTTTTCCAAAGAGATTCATGTTAACCATAGTAATGTTGGTGGTCAATTATGATAAAAGAGTAAGGCTTGCTAGATGTCTAATATAAATCATTAGAAATGCTTGTAAACACGTCGACTGTATCATCTAATGGAGTCCAATCTCTGGATCCAATACTCCAGTTGTCCACAAACACTGATCTTGCGAAAATTAAGTACCGTTTGATTTAAAATCATAACTCCATAGTCTATTTCTGTTATATTCAAGACTATGGGTATAGTAATACTACAGAAACTTGTGACAGAGCAGGGGGAGAGGCATCGAGGGAGGGGGTGCAGAGGCTTGTGGGCACTTTCCGATTCTTATAAACACTGGTCAGGGGAGTACAACTTGGCCTGAACAAACACCCAACCATGGAGTCAATGGGCCTGCTGTGTACGTGTGCATTAAGCAAATGGGCTGCTGAAGATCTAGAGATTTGTCCTTTGTACAGCGAGAACGAACGAACGAACAATCTTTATTTTCAAAGGGTTAAGAATTGGGCACGCAGGCCCGTCTGTCATTCTGCCCTTCTTCTCTATTTCTTCTCTTATGCATTATTTACTTCAAACATCACTTATGAAGCTAACCTTAGACAACACAAGAATAATAAGCATTAATACGCATGAAAATATAATCAATAATACATGACTTACTGAACTGAGACAATGTTTAACATGGGCATTAAAAATACCCAGGGAAGGTTAACGTGCCATACATATGGGAATGTTTATTGGCTAGTTGTCGTTTGAGATAATTTACCATTATTATTTTTAGGGATGTGGGGGGCACGTAGTCTGTACTGAGGTAGTGTTCAAACAGGTTGCGACTGTATCTATAATGACTGGTGGTGTCTTTGATTTCTTGTGAAAATCGTTCCACAACTGAGCGACAGAGTATGCTAAGTTTGTTTTATATAAGTCTATCCTAGGTTTCAAACTACTGAGCGTAATCTTGCCAAGAAATCAACAATCTGAAAGATGCTGATGTTGACAGCGATGTCATGTAAAGGATATGCGAAAAAAAATCGTAGGTTTACGGACATAAAATATATTAAGTCGTTAGCTATGTCTTGCGTTATGTTTTAACAATGGCCAAATGAAGCTTGAAGCATTTTGAATTAGGATATTGTGAATTAGTTTAGCCTTATTAAAAAGTAGGCGTTTGTGAAGTAGCAGTAACTGAAGACGTTCATGTATGTTTGAATTGTCGGCAAGGTTTCCACCGTTAATTAAGCGCATTGTCCTTTTCTGAAGTGAATAAAGACATTTTGTTATAGATTTGGAGCATCCATCCCAGATTGTGGAGCAATAATCAACATGTGTTTGTATGTGGGAAGTATAGAATATCCTTCTTGTGTTTTCGTCAAGGAAATTTTCAATGTTGGCAAGTTGGTATACTTTTTTGGCTATTTGATTAACTAACTAGAGCATGAACATTGGAATTAAAGGTTAAATTTTGATCAAGGATAATACCCAGTGCCTTGTGCTCGATTACATTTCCACAGGAATGCTACAAATGGGCAGCTGAAGAGTTCTTTGCGAGTTTAGAGTGTGAAGTCTTTGCCTGGTTGCTATTAACATAGATTTTGTTTTAGAAATGTTAATTTGCATGCTCCAGTTAACTGTGGTTAAAGCCTGGCTGCACCCTCCCCTCTTGCTTAGTATTCATTGTATGATAAAGAGTCTTTAGAAATGTTTATATTAATGTTACGATCACATTATATTTACGGATAATAGGGTAATTTAGTTTGGCTTACTTATCCTGGCCATCTACAAACCAACAGACAACGGGGCCCGGAAACGACCACTTGCTGATCCTAGTTCCATATCCGGTCTCACTTTTCTGCTAGAAATCGCAGACAACGGTCGGGGCAAATTTAGTAGTTCGAAAGGTAGATATTTTAAAAGTATTACTAACATCAGCAAGTCTACCGATCTGTTGTTAAATTGAATAAGCGCCCCGACCGGTAGTGAGAATCTGATTCTGGAACTAGGTAAGGCCAAACGATTATTATTCCCATATATTTTTATGTTCATACATTATATATATATTATATATATATATATATATATATATATATATATATATATATATATATATATATATATATATATATATATATATATATATATATATATATTGATAGAATATTCAGTTTACAACGAAGTTCAGTCGAACAAACTCGTTCTATTAACACATTCTACAATATCTGTATAAATTTGGCATCGGAGAATATGATCGCTATCAGACAAAGGGACACTGCAACGTGGTACAAAACCACGCAAGTTTTAAAGTATACTCTGGTTGAGATACTTTGTTAATATATTACAATAAGGTTATTATTACTGTGCTGCTAATACTAGAAGATATAGTTACTGAATGGAATGGTTTAAATCAAATAGTATGTATTTCATCAAAATGGCCTCGCTATATCTAAAACCAGCCCCACGCCATGGCATGACCTAGTTATTATGTCCACGCCACTTGGGCGCCCATACTCTTCTTTTCTAGATTAGCCCAATTCTTAAGTATGGATAGGATCTCTTCTCTAGTTAATACATTCTCAAGAGGAAGACTCTTCTTTATATATATATATATATATATATATATATATATATATATATATATATATATATATATATATATATATATATATATATATATATATATATATATATATATATATATGCAAACGTGGGTAACTATCACCATCCAAGGCAGTATTCATTGGAGACTATTCTCAGGCCTCTAAGAATGAATATCAGTGGAGAGCATATTCAGTCACCTTCGTATCTGGAACAATTTCCTCACTTTACAATACACCCTTGTGTCTCTGGTACATTTACGAGTATCAGTTGGGAATTGTTAGGTTTGTGATCCATGTCTTTTCCTATCACATGAACAGTACAGTCACATTTAAGGATTTGTTCGATAGCTAGATCCAGAATGAAGATGTGGAGTAGTCACTGCTATTTACAGAATCAGTACTTGTCTTGAATATTTCTTTTCGCTGAAGGGAATTGGATCCATTCACTCATATACATATTAATTCAGGACCAGACCGTGCTCTTCTCATGAATAGAGATAGGCACTGTCATGTACGAGTGTAAATCAACCCTTTCCTTTCTACCTCGTCGGTATGTCCAGTCAGAATAACAGCCAGGAATATGTCCTTATAATTAGAGCGACCTTTTACTGTATGAGAGGTTTAGCAATAGCACAATGGTTGAATAAAGATGGAAGAGTGATTCCAGACCACCTCTTACGAGATGTCCTGTTTGAGTTTATTTGCAGAGTTGTTGTGGTGCACCCTCAAGCGGCACCCTCATCATCAATCAGCATTAGCGAGTTCACACATGATAACTATTGTAGTGCCTGAGTCACCAAGGCCATGTTGAAGTAGGTAGCCATACCATAGACAATTTGATTATCACGGTTACACAGACTTCCAGTTAAAGCTTACCAAAAGCTACAACAATAGATTGTGTGACACATACATTAGAAATGAACATTGTAGTTTGCATACACCCAAAGATTGAAAGTAGTACAGCAACCTTCGCCGTCATCATCGAGAACTGAAGGACTGGAGAGGAAAGCTGCAGACAGCCATCGTGGGAGCTACGGATACGAGCTAAGTTGCCAACCATCAATCTGACTTCAACCCACCACCAAGTGCTTTGCTGTGCTTCCATGATTATAGATCTCAAGAACCAGCTTTGTTTGCTGTAATAGCCAGAGACAAACAGTTAGAGGACAATGCATTTTTGTTTCTCCCGAGAGGAGCCACCTTTTACTTTCATTTATAATTAAACGGTGCGGTCTGATTTATATACCATCACACAAAAACTTAACCTACTGTCTTTTTCACCTCATAATAATTACTATAAGTGTAGTGTGTAAGGATAGAAGTTGAGCGAACTAGTTGTGTCTCTCCTGTATGTTATACGTGATTACATTGGGGGATTTTCTTCATCACAGCGTGTCGCTGCTAAATAAGTCAGCTATCATCTATCGGTGTATAGTGTCCAACTTTACTTGCAGTTTCCTGTGCCACTGATAGGAAGGTAGACTCATCTGGGACCAGGATTCATACTTTCTAGACCCAATACGAGCCTTTTTGTATTCTTCTCCTACAGTGGACTGACCTCACCAAGGGTCAGCTTTTCTATCTACATCCTTACCCATAGGTTTTCCTGATACGGCTGTAGATCACGCAACATTAACTACACTATTTATTTCCTGTTGCAATGATGATTCTAGCATATTACAGTCAATAGCATTTGTATATATTGTGCAGTCGTCTGCAAATAGATCGCAGGATGAAGAAAGATATAAAGGAAGATCATTTATATAAATCGCAATTAAAAGACGGGCAAGTATTGACCCGTAACGGACTCCAATATTAATGGTAATGGTCTGAGTTAAGAAATATGGTTGAGATACTCAGCAGGTTATGAGGCATAGTGTCCTTATACACTGTTCAACAAAAGAAAAGCATAGCTATCATAGGGCGCGTGTTTATGAGTTTACATGTAAAACTTGGTGCTAGGATATATAAAAATCAGTCGCAAATGTTCTTTACAGTGTGAAATGTGCGTGTTGACCTGCATTGCGTTCGTTTTTGTAATTGTTACAACGTCGCTTAACAAAAAAATCGTTACAACGTAGTGGCCAATAGTGTTTATGACCCAATTTTTGACCACAGCTCACGTTTAGCGCGCATGAAAGCAACAACATTTGGGGTGAACACTGTTCATTGACTACGCAACTGAAACCATATAAAAGGATAACGCTACCTACAAAATTTCTGTTCAGTTTCAAGCAGGCATTCATGGCGTCTCTATCGATAAATTTAAGGAAAATTGTTGTTGGCCGACTGCATGCAAGTGAAAAGTCAAAGTTAGGTTGCCAGACATTATCTACAGGTGCATCAGAATACCATCAGTCGACTTTAGTATCGGTTCCAAGCCACTGGCTCAGTTCAAGACTGCAGTGGACAACCCAGATTGACAACAGCAGCGGAGGATCACTTTATTCGACTCCGTCACCTCAGAGACAGGTTTAAAACAGCTTCCTCAAATGTCCAGTCATTGCCTGCAGGACGTCATGTGTCTGATCAAACTGTCCGGAATAGACTGCATGACGCTGGACTTGGGACACAACGACCTCACCGAGGACTTGTCCTTACGCGCCGTCATCGCCAAAACCGACTTGTTTGGGTCAACAAGCATCGTCCCTGGGCAGCAGACAATCAATGGATATGTGTCTGGTTTAGTGACGAATCTTTATTTTGTTGCAACGTCATGATAGTCGGAGAAGGGTCTGCGGTGGTGTCATGGAACCACGGAGTTAACGATCAGATGATAGATTTACAGAGACAGCTGCAACTTTTTGTTGATTGAGGGGGGGGGGGGGGGGACACTTCCATCGGATCAAACGAAACCAAAAGTCCTTGAGATTTCCCCAGGACACAGGAAAATTGTCGGCATGTTATTTTGCCCGAATCGCAAGATGAAAGGAAAAGCGCCGTCTTGATTTGGTTGCCGCCAAGACCACCTGTTGTTGACAGCGAATGACGTCACTCGGACAATCTCCGACTGGAGGAAACATAACTTATTTGCCGCCAGTGTGAAAAATGGAATTAAACTAGACTGAAGTGTTTGGCTAGCTCTGTTCTAATTTGGAAAGAATCTATTGTGTTCTGTGTCAATTAAAGTTGATGAACATGTGTCTTTCATGGCAATGTGTAGATTCAATTCAGGATAGAGCTGGTGTACATAAGGTATTCACTAGATAGCGTTTAGGTATAAGTAATGTAGGATAGTCTAGTGATAGATAGAGTTTAGGACTTGAGCATAGTGTTGTTGCTTTGTGGTTAGGTATTCTAGGAGTGTCGGCGACAGTAGGCAATCGCGTTGTTAAACTAACTAGTGTGAGATGTCAATTAGCTCAGCTGGTTGAGAATAGTGTAGTGGGATGATATTTAGAGAGATTGAGGATGGTTGGGGGGATGGGGGAAATGTCCAATGGTGGGATCTTCCAGTGGGGTGTCTACTGGGGTTCTGCACGTCGCCTTTGGTCTTTCCTTGTCTTACCCTAACTCAGACCGATGTGATGAGCTCCTCTGCCCCATGACAGAGTTTAGTTCACTGTTATGTATCTGAGTGCGGCCGTCGGCCTGCACTCATCTAATAGGGGTCAGTATCGGGTTGCTCTCACCAGGTGTGTTCTCTCTTTCACAGGTTCCACTCCGGTTATGAAGAAAACAAGCTGAACATTCACTGTTTAAGATTCTGGATGATTCAGTAAAGGAAGTTTTATTCAGCGGCTTTTGCACTGGGCCCATAATCAAGAGGGTCTGAAGGAACATGGCTCTGTTGAGCAGAAACAGATAACTATCTGGAAATGACTCCTTAGTGATAGGGTTCACGGAAGTTGAGTGAAATTATTTTCCATACCACATGTAAAAAGAACAATATGGGTTATAAGGGGAACAGGAACAACGAACATAGCGTTCTTCTCAGTTATTAGATTCCTGTGGAACTGTAATCATTAACTGTGTAATCGTGAAACTCTAGAACATTTAGGAATGAATCATTTTGTTTCAAGTGACAGTGATCCGTGTTTTCACGATACAGGGATTGTTAAATCTCAGAACGGTAGGGACATTTAGTAACATTGTGTGTGATCGATTCAGGATCAGTATTGGACTATATCCGTGATTGGTGACCAGGTATTTGGGTTATCAAAGAGCTACTGGAGGAAGTCAACATCTGGCAGGAGGGACACATCGTTTGGTGAGGTCATTGTGTGCTGAGCTATGATGATGTTGTGTGGCCATTACCGGGATGATCAGACTTTGCTCCTGAGCTGTCCGGTCTGATTCTGCAGACACACTAGAGTATACGACATACATTCTACACATACACTTCGCACATACATACACTTTTCTTCATTAAATTAAATTGTTATTAATTTTTAGAAGCTAGAGTTGTGTAGTATGTTGTTTTGGGGAAGAATGAGAGGGGGCATGATCCAGTGGTGAGTGGTGAGAGAGAAAGAGGTATCCAGGGATTGACGGGGTGTTGTGGACGGAATCTAGTGGATTCTCCAGAATAATGATATGGGGTTAAAAAGAATGTGGGTGTTGATTCCCCTCACCCCAGGGACGACACTAAAAATAAATCCACGACAGGTGGGCAAAATGAACGTTTTGACCACAATTTCGTTGATGAAGTTCTGCCGCACGGTGGTGTAGGTGCAATGGTGTGGTGAAGTGATCAGTTACAACGGAAGAAGTCCATTGGTGCACATTCAATGAATGCGCAACGATACGTCAGTGAAATTCTTCGACCCCATCTCCTTCTACTTTTGGCTGCCCAAAGCTATGTGTTTAACAGGATAACGCCAGATCCCCATTGTGCACGGTTGATCACGCAGTTCCTGACTGCCAACAACATTCTTATCCTCTCCTGGCCACACCTGTCTTCAGAGATGAGTCCGATTAAGCACCTGTGGGATGAGCTGCATAGACAGTGTTTTTGCCGAGACGTTGCTCCAGCCAATTGTCATGATCTGTTCCGGGCACTCCAGGAAGAGTGGAGAGCCATCCCTCAGGCCCATATCAGACGTCTGATGGCATCCATGTCCAGGAGATGCCAGTCGCTGGTCGATGCAAGAGGAGGCCACGCACCATACTAAAGAGAAAGCCCGTACGCCAAAACACTCTCGTGACCTAGATGCAAAACTGTCAATTATTTGGATGAAACCTAAGGTACGAAATTCTTGTGTGCAATTTGAGCTATTAACTCAATAAATTACAAAAGTTATTAAATGTAAAAATTATGGCAACGTGTGTGCCCTGAGTGGTCTCGAGGTATGGTGTCCGCCTCGAGTGCTGGAGGTCCCGGGTCCAAGTCCTGGTGAGGGCCGGGTATTGTTTTCACGTGAACTTCTAGTAACAAAATTTCCCCTGGTCTCTGGGTATTGAGATCGGACGCCTGTGTGTATTGTTGCGGACGTAAAAAAATCCCTTGCAGTTGGAAATCGAAAAACAGCAGCTTAACGGCGCTGCCCGGTCAAAATATCGAGTTAAATATCTACCCAACGTATTTCAGGAACCTCGCCCGTGCTACGGAGTTCGTGCACTGAGCTGAGATTCTCCGGACTCAGGTTTGAATTGGGAGTAGAACGGAGCACTTATAGGTTACACCTGTGTGCCAGTGATGTTGATCCGTCGAACTAAACTAAACAAACTAAACTTCAATAGCAATGCGTTTCTTTCTTTTTTCCTTTTTTTACAGTAAATTACCATACACGATGAGGTCCTTGTATCTCTGAAGAAACCACGTATCATTATCATCAGTATGTGTCACACCTATAAGCATGGGAGGTCAAGGTTCGTAACCTTACATGATCACCACAGAGTCTAGGGTCAATTCTCTATCATTCTGGTAGTTGTCGAATCATCATGGTTTTAGGCACCTGTAAAGAAAGTAGTCCTTGTTAGAACATTTCCTGGTACATGCATTGTAATCTTAAATGGCATGTTTATCTAAAGGATCCTCTTTGTGTTGTCGATGTCCCTGTTGGGCGTTGTGCACGCAAATTGGATATTTATATACGAGATGTTTCTCTTGAATGAGATCTATACCACAGTTGTCTATCTACTGTCCAAAGCAAACATCGCAAGACTTGGTATTATACCGTACTGGAAGAAACACAGACCACATTAGTTAGTTAGTTAGTTAGTTAGTTAGTTAGTTAGTTAGTTAGTTAGTTAGTTATTTAGTTAGTTAGTTAGTTAGTTAGTTAGTTAGTTAGTTAGTTAGCTCCAGTAATGTGTTAGTTGAATATTCTTGGTGTCCCCCGAATAGCGCTCCTGCCTGACTTTACCTCTTTTCACTGATGTTCGTGCAGTCTGGTCATGGTTGCAGATTCGCAGTCTTCTCTTGGTTCGTTTAATCGCCCTGTCTCTCTCATGGCATTCACAATAGCAGTCCGGTCTCTTGCTCGTCCGCGTTCCATTCCAGTCCATCTCACAAGCTTGCGCATTTCCTCTTACACCTGGTTGTCTTGGAACAAAAATACTCCGTATTTGTATCAAGTCTGACTTCCTCGATGACTCCAACCATTGTCTTCGAGCCTAGCCAATCTCAATATTCCTGAGTCGGCCATTTCTGCTCCCGCATGGGAACTGGGTAGTTGCGTTATTTTGTGTTTTGTTTTTCGTTGCTTTATCTATTTGTGTTGTCCTGTCCTTGACAAAGGTTCTTAGAATCGAAACGTCGGCCGTCCTGTGTGTCCTATTGTACGTATTTGTGTGTTTTTTGTTTATTTTTTATTTTATTATTTCATTTTATATATTTATTGATTGCTTCTGATTTTGGATAAGCCACTGACTTTGTTTTCACCTGTGTACGATGGATTCTCCTTGTAAGGTATGTTCAACGTGTCTGTGTTTAGTATGTTTCTTCTCGCAGGAGCTAAATATACCTATCTGTTTCCAATCAGTATTCCTGAGCATACTCATTGAATCTCTGCGAAAACATGCCTGGATGAAATCTTGTGTCTGCAGCTAGGCTATAGCTTCATTTACTATTATGATCTCCATAGCCAGGCTTCTTGTCACGGCGAAGGCACAGCAGTCTTCCTTCACAGTTCCCCCTCCGACCTGAGGATTGAAAACCTAGAGCTCCGAAAACCTAGAGCTCCGCACGTCGAACAACTGATCACTCAGTGTAGAAGACTACTTCACCCTTAGTAAAATTCTCAGAATTCAAAGCCTGAACTTCTCTTTACAAAGTTACCTGGTTTGGTTGTCTGCAATCCCTATCCAGCCTGATGCATACTGAAAAAGGACTTACCGCATTCAGCTGGCACTTGTAACCACTCTTCACTAGAGGATAGGCCTGTTGAATACTGGAAGGCCCCGGTTAACGTCGGGGTTACGTTCTTGGAAAACGCGACTTTAAGTGAAACGACGTATAGCAGAACACTATTTCCCATAGAATTAAATGAAATACAGTGTATTATGTAATGTTTATTTTGATGGTTGTTGATATTTATTGGCTAAATAGAGGTGGGTTGGGCGAGTGGTAGAGTTATTGGGACGTAGAGGCATTAAAACCACGCACTGCTCTCGCCTGCTTTCTTAGTTAGATCGTAATAGAGAGACTTTGCTTTCTCTTGGATAGCTATCTTGCTCACCGGTATATTCCGTTGGTTCTGGTCTTCAATCCAGGCGGCCAATAGTGCTTCCATGTTCTCCATAAGAGTACTTCTGGTATGGGTGATTTTGGAAGCACGCAAAGGGGTTACGTTTTTAGCACCCTCTTTGGTTTTGTCAGCACCTGCACGAATTGTCCTTACCGTGGTTGGAGGTAATCCGTGGACTTTACCGATATCAACAGCCCGATCGCCAGCCTGAAAACGAAGTTACGCATCTAACTTCACCTCAAGAGTAACACTTGTTCTGGTTCTGTTACAACCAGACACACTATCAGCACTTACTGTGAGCTTTGAACTCATAATTATGGGATGATTACACTATAAAATCCTGGAAAAACGCCTTGCACAAAATGTAAAATAGCGACGTTAACGCGGCATAGCAACATAGGTGACGACGTTATGGCGGAACGTAGCGACGTAAAGCCCCATTGTGACAACGACGTTATAGCAAAACGACGTAAACAGTAGCGACGTATAGCGGGGCCTTCCTGTAATGTCCTCGATCTGAACCATCCCAGATGTTCCCCTTTACAACGTGCTGCTTTCTCTTCTTGATCTGAATGTGCAGTGGATGCTCTTTATCGGCACTGACTCGGAGGTATTCACGAGCTCTGTATATCCTTGTTCGGTCTGTCGTGGTTGGAAAAACAAGGACAATTTCGTCTAATACTAAAAATCTCTCGGCATATAGTTCACTTATTGCTACTTCATATGTTAATAAAAACGAATTAACACAGTAAAATTATTTGTTGCTCTCTTTCTTATTTGTTTGCTTATTTGTTTTTATTAAGACATTCATATTTGAGGATTTAATATAAATACTTTATATGCACAAGTTATAGTTGCATATCCCTTACAGGGCGTAGCAGTCAACTCCAGAATTTCTTTTTCTCTGTTTGTGCTTGCTTGCTTGCTTGTGTTCGTTGGCTTGAGCTCCAATGCGAAGTCCTGTATGTCGGATGAAGGCATCCTGTTGTCCAACATCAGTGTGATGTCATACAGGACTTGAGGTTTGCGTGAGTATCCGTTGTCCCATGTCTGGCTTATTGGTGTGCAGACTGGTGGTTCCTCGCCATACAGGCAGACACTCTCCGACTTCGGAGGAATCGGCGATCCTACTGACCTTAGCCAGGACCCCGAAGGGACCTGTTGCCCAGGACGCTCGACGAGGACGCGTCAATAGGTCTTGGCCAGTATATAACTCGGCCCTGGTGCCTTGGAAACACCTCCGCGTCCCTTCTCTGTTTGTGATTCCTAGGAAAGTTTACGTTCAGTAGTTTGCAATTGCTTTCTGAACGGCAGGCACTCATACCTTTGTATGGACGCAAACGCAAAGCGATCTGCTTCCAAATCACCAGCGGTTGTGTTTCGAATGCAATATGCGGGATTACGAATTACATTTGCAACCCTTTCGCCACGGAGCCGGCTATGTACTCTTAGAAACAATAGTTTTAGAAAAGGGCACATCGGTTGTCATACCTAATATTTCAGTTTCATTTATTCTAAAATGGTAAAGCGCTGACCGCTTCCACTTGAGCCTTGAAGAGAGACACACGTGCATTCATTTACATTGTGTTGTCATGACGGTATCAGTGTCATTCATTGGCGGTGTGTGCCAGGTTTTCTCTTGACTGAAACAGGATATAATGAAACAAACATTTATTTTTAGATCTTGGGGGAATACAATAAAAACAAATATGTATACCGAATTTGGGTACATACAATAAAAACAAACATGTATACATACCCGACTCGGACCTCTGTCTGTATAAACACTTTAATGAACTTAGTGGGGAAATATATGAAAATAATACAATAATATAATAACGACGTTATTACCCAAACGTGTTCCGTCCTCATCTGCAAGAGTTCGCGAGGAGTCCACAAACTAATGGTACCAGTAATAGTCTGGCCTTTCCTCAGTTACTGCCTCTCCACAAACGCCTACTTTTTAATAAGGTTAAACTAATTCACAAAATCCTAATTCAAAATGCTCCAAGCTACCTTTGGCCATTGTTTAAATATAACGCAAGACATAGCAAACGACTAAATGTACTTCATGTACCTAAACCTAGGATAGACTTATATAACACAAGCTTAGCATACTCTGCCACTCAGTTGTGGCACAATCTTCCACAAGAAATCAAAGACACCACCAATCATTATACATACAGTCGCGACCTGTTTGAACACTACCCCAGGACCTACTAAATGTAGTTTAGACAATAAAGACAATAATAATGGTAAATTATCTCGAACGACAACTAGCCAAAAATAAACATTCCCATGTGTATGGCACGTTACACCTTCCTTGGGTATATATAATGCCCATGTTAAACATTGCCTCAGTGAGTCATGTATTATTGATTATTTTCATGCGTCTTAATGCTTACTGTTCTTTTGTTGTCAAAGGTTTGCTTCATGAGAGATGTTGAATAAACGAATGTATGAGAGGAAATAGAAAAGAAGGGCAGAATGTCAGACAGGTCTGCGTGCCCAATTCTAAACCCTTCAAAACATAAAAGATTTTCGTTCGTTCGTTCGTTCAGAGTTTTGAGGATCTGCTAGATGCTATTGTCACTCACCGCAGCATAATTCTCTACAAGCAGTAATGATCTACCCGCACTTCCACACTGTACACACGATTTCAAAGGGCCCTGACCACATCTGCCTTGTCATGCACCAATATCCCACCAAGCGGTATAGACCATGCCAATCTGGTGACTATTAGTATCCCACCAAGCGGTGTAGACCATGCCAATCTGGTGACTATTAGTATCCCACCAAGCGGTGCAGACCATGCCAATCTGGTGACTATTAGTATCCCACCAAGCGGTGCAGACATTGCCAGTCTGAAGCCACCATGCTTGCATATCCTGTGTGGGAAAATCTCACAAATGCTCTCTATGTTTGATTGTTGAATGGAAGCTTGCCATGCTGCCTGGAGAATGCCTGTCTTCGCCTTTCTCATCATACGTTGTGAGACTGTTACAATCACAACATGACTATTCTGTTTGGCCTCTCACCAACGAATCGCCGCCGTGACTCCCCCCCCCCCCCCTTTTCCATTCTCAGACTAGATGTGGTAATAAAATCTAAGACACGTATCAATAAAATAAATAAGAATAAAACATAAAACAGCTGTCAGATGTTTCAGTATTCATCTTTAACAGCTGTTACATGTTTCACTATTAAACTTTCTGTCAAGAAAAAGAAAACTAAGAAAATGAAAATTAAATTAAACCACGATTAATGTACATTGAAACATGATAGGAATTTTTACAAAGGAGCAGAGGTTTCATAATATACGCATTCGCCCTAAACCTTCCCCTTTGTTAAAAGTCTTATTATCCGAGTCAAGTATCTTAATCATTAGTCGCTGTTCCAACTTCACGGCAAAGGGTCGCCACATAATGCTCCGTTCTGTGCCAGTGAATACCACACAAAATATTCCTCACTGTCTCATGTGAAAAGTAGAACAGATGTAACTAGTAAGGGAGTGGGTTTCGCTAACTGTGCCTTTTGTGCTCAGGGTACTCATCCATATCTTCCCGTGTGTTGCCGGGGCCCATAAGGGAAGCAAAGAATAGCAACACTGTAGCCTACCACTGCATGTCGTAAGAGGCGACTAAGGAGGCTTGATGGTTCCGTCGCCCTGCTACTGAGTGAGTGCGTGGCGCGACACTGTGAGCTGTGAGTTTCGTGTGAAATGCTTTTGAATCTGCCCGAGGTTTATTGGAACGTGACTGCATGTTCGGAGCGATGGCAGTGGCTATGTCCCAGAGTTGACCAGTTTTTGCCTTATGCAGAAATGCGTGGCTGCTGGGCTTCTGGTTGACTGCCACTGCCATCGACGATGAACTGTATTTTCGTGGACTGTGTGGGTGAACATCTAGGAAACATCCAGATGGGAAAATGACTGCCGATTCCATCAGAGATAAACTGGATGTTTCGTGGGGGACTATTGTGTTGACATTCTGGCGGCGGCATTATGCACAGTGTATCTGTGCGGGCTGTTGTTTGTCGAGACTCCTGTCTTTTCCACTTTTCACATTGGGCAGTGGGGAGCATTTTGTGTGATATTCACTGGCACAGGAAGGGAGCATAATGGGGACGACCCGTTGCTGTGAAGTTGGAACCGCGACTAACTAACTAACTAAGTAGAACAGACAAACGAACAACATGCTCAGGCATACATGCATGAGACAGTTGCCAGAATGCCAGCACAACATCCGCCACTAAAATTACAGTTCATCGTCAATGGAAGCGGCAGTCGCTTGAAAATCAGCAGTTGCACCCACATTACAGTTTTAGGCAAACCAAGGTATTTCAGCAACCGGCCGTCTACTATTTTTCTGATCATGCATTTCACAATACAAACCACTGCGGTGAGATGTAAAAGTATTGCACATGAAAGTTACGGTACCGCTCCACGCACTTACAGCAGTAGCTGAGCGACGAAACCATGTACTAAGTAGTAATTCAGAAAGGTTTGGGTTATCAACTATGGCTTCAAGCCACGTTGTTGTTTTTTTTTTTTCTATTCTCTGCGACTATTGACGTCACGAGTAAATTATCACGTGCTGATAACGTTCACAAGCCTCAAGATTCATATCTCGCGGGCTAAGGGCAGATAACTGCTGCCGGTTTTGGCGTATTTATTAAATATAAACAATTGAAAATTAAACATTGTGGTTATTATTGGTTGTAGTGCCCGCGGCTTAAACACTATCATCACACACAGGGTACGGTCTACAGATCTTCAAATGAAAACTGTTAAAAAGTATATTTATAAATACTAATGGGTGAATAGGCGGGTGAGGTGATCGAGTAGGGATTTGTGGCTTTGGGGTAGGGTTGGAAGACTATACGAAGTGTTGCGGGTTGTGTTGAGGAGTTTGATAGAGAATAGGCGAGGGCTATGGGGTGGAGTACTAGCAGTGTGTAACTGTGGAGTATGGGGGTGCCAGATGTCAATTTAATTATCCGCCAAAAAACACTTGTTCCTGCAGCGAGGCGCCGTCGTTATTTGGAGGTGACAGGTTCGAATTCCGGGGCTGAGGTGGTCAGAAAGTGTGGCGGAGTGGCTATGGGTTCGGGTTGGAGGATTGTATAAGAGGTGTTGCGGGTTGTGCTGAGGTGTGTCGTGGAGAATAGGCGAGGACTGTGAGGTGGTTGGGTTGTATGGAGGACTGTGGAGTGGTAGATGGGTAGGGTATCAGCAGTGTGTAACTGTGGTAGAGTATTGTGGGGTATGGGGGGAATGCCCGGTGTCTAGTTAGCTATGCGTCGAAGCACACTTGTTCCTGCAGCGAAGCGGCATTGTTATTTGGAAGTGACAAGTTTGAATCCCGGTCGGTAACTATAGCTTTCAATGTTTAGGCTGTCTAGTGCGTCCTCGAGTCTCTACTTCCTTCTTCTCACTTCTGTGAGCACCAACCAATACTATCTTAAACTTCTCCTCCACCTCTCTCTCTCCCTCTCCCTCTCTCTCTCTCTCTCTCTCTCTCTCTCTCTCTCTCTCTCTCTCTCTCTCTCTCTCTCTCTCTCTCTCTCTCTCTCTCTCTCTCTCTCTCTCTCTCTCTCTTTCTGTCCACTCAACTATCTCACTCTCTTTCTTTCTTTCTGATAAGAGTTAGTGGTCATAAAAGCAATACACTGCGTGAACGAAACGCGTGCAAGCGAGCTACACTCAGTATGATAGGTAAGTAACAGAGTGATAGGTCAGGCTTCAATAGATTGTACAGTAGACTGAACTAGAAATAACCCGGGAAATCAAGCTGACAAGGCTTTTCCTTGTTCTTTGGTGTGTGTTTCATGTTTTTGTTCATGTTATTCTTTGCATTTTCCGCAGAAAACACATATTCACTGCTACTAGATGTTTTGAATCTTGTCTGCCCCTTGTCTATGTTTCACATCCATAATTAGTAGAGGTTCTATGTAGCACTTCAAACTATTTTTCTCGTTGTAAGTGACATCTTTGTATTAGTCAATCTTTTACCATCATCATCATGTGCCATGCCAATAAATGTGGGCGGTAATGTTTCGCACGATCACCAGAGTCGTGGACCAACTCAGCGTTCTTGTCTCGATTGTGTCAAGTGACCAAGCCATTCAGACATTTACTTCTCTGACTTCTCCCTATTCTTTTCTCATCCAATTTGCCAGTTGTGATTAAATTTTCATGTTTTGTTTTCTCTTTATAACGTGAACAAACAAATCTAAACTGTTTGTGTCTAATTTCTGTAATCAGTCATTCACAGTTCCATTAACTTTTTCTGACAGAGTATGCTCGCATGACATATTGACTAAACTTCATTTAGTGAAACATGCTGGTCATGACTATAAGTCTTCAGTCATAACGCTTAAAAATACTGACCACGAAAAGTGCCCTCCGTCCTTTAAAGGTTCCACTGCCTTTCTTATTTTTTTTTTTAAATCTCAATCTATGTTTGGGTAATTTATTTGTTTTCTCTCCTATTTGGCCAAAGTTGCTTAAAATGTACCGTTTTATGCATCACTTTATAATTAAACATATGCGAACTGGCTTTCTATATTTACTCAGAAATGCAGTCCCCTGTGTATTTATCTTTATATGGATGTCTTGATTCATTTATTGTTCCGTATTATGAGAAGTCACATCTAGAAATTGACTGTAATAAGTAACATTATTATAAAATTACATTATCCAAAATTACTACTCCCCCGACTTTCCATTACAATAAATTATCATTAATCATATATTTGCCTTGCTGGATTTATTAATTTAGTTAACACACTAACTATCTCTATCCTTTCTTCAAACATTTGAAGAAAGGACAAATCATCCGTGCCCGATGAAATAACGACTGTAGCATTAGAAGTTTAAAGTTAGTTGCAAATCCTTTACAGGACATTGCATTCAACACCAGAATTTGTTTCTGTTGTGATCTCTTGACTTGTTTACGCTCAGTTGTTTGCCGTTGCTTTCTGAACGACCGACACCCATACCATTTCGTAAAAAAACAACGCAACGCGGTCTGCTGTCAAATTGCTCGCAACTGTGTTTCGAACGCGGGTTTGTGGGATCACGATCTGCGTTGTAACTACTTCGCCGTGGAGCCGGCTAAGTACTGGTAAGATTTGGAGTATAGAAATTCACTAAAATTGTGAACGTAATATATAACAGCGGATACATACCTTGTTAAATGCTGAGAACTGTATTTATAGTTTACCAAATATTATGCGAATAATTTTTTTATAAGTAACTACATAAACAATATCACCAAACTTCTGCTCAGAATTATCACCAGTAGAATCAGAAAGAAAATAAAGATGGAAATTGATGAAAAACAGCTTTGTAGAAAGAAAAGACACAAACATGCAATAATCAACTTACGAATACTGACAGAGTTAAGTTGAGTCAAGAACCGACATCACTGTACTCGGGACCTTTCCATTCGTGCTCCGTCTTCATCTTCAACAGTTAGCGAAGAATCCCAGTACTCTAACAGAGAAGTCAATAGATGCGCAGAAAGGCATTTATAGATGATATCATTGCATTTGATCAAGTGAAGCTTGTTGAAATGATCCAAATGTATGATGATATAAATATTTATGAGAAAGATATAAGAATAATAAAGATTATTTACTGGAAACTAGTAGCAGTAATTAACATGGTAAATAAGATAGCGTGGTTTTAAATTTCGTATTGTAGAAATAGTACACAAACGTATTAATTGAAGCGTTAAATATTTCAAAATGTTTTCGAAAAAAGTGAAAGCACAAATATAAATAGTTGTATCGCTTTCCAAGCCTGAATTCTGGTTCAAAGAGGCCGCCAGTGCTTATCATGATCTTTGGTGCGTTACATATTATATAAATTAAAGATATTAGAACGATCTGTTTAACTACACGAATGTCTTTCCCGACGAATTTGTCTGTGGTATCTTTAGATAACATATCTTTACTCTTTACGCGGGAAAAATCCCTTACTGTATCTTTGTTATACACTTGTATCTGTGAAGACTGCCTGAACTTTGACGCCTCGCGAAGAGTCTTGGCCATGACTATAACGCAGACAATTACGATGAACTCTGTAACAACGGGCAGTATCGTGTCTATTAAGGTCCATACTACATGCTTTACTGACTCTCTGAACGGTGATAGCCAAAGTATTGGTCTAGAGACATTAGTCTTTATGTCCAGAGTATCAACCATTCCCATATTGGCGAGAACCGGGGTGTACGTGGCTACAGCGAAAACAGTAAATCCTGTCATGAAAGCTGTCGTTCTCTTGATCGTAAAGGAATGTTTAAAGTGTAGAGGCCTGGCTACACACATACAACGGGCAACTGCTAGAAAAGTTGTAGTTAACATGTTGGTTACATTAATCAGTATCATAATGTTACCAAGAATATATAAATTCCATATGGTTCAATTGGAAATAGTTTGGAATATATTTTCTCGACATAACTAAACCTGATGAGATTGCGACAGAAAATGAAGATATAAGAAAAGCCAAGTCAAATACGACAAGGCAGGAATGACACAGTTACTCGTCATTGAGTCCCATAGCGATGAAAGTTTGATATGATACATTCATATTATTCCTAACATGAAAAGATAGCCATGTACACAGCAGAATAGTAAAATAATGATATACTGGCTTTCAGCCACGATTCCTGTCGTAGTATGTCTTGGGGTGAGGGAAGCATACTATTACATCTTAATAACGGGATAGATGCACTCTGGGAATACAATAAATCTCAGTCTACAGACCCCACCAGCCCTTGGATTCCGGTCTCTCTCACTATCAACCGCTGGACAATACCTTTTTCACTTCTCATCCAGAACAGATGACACGACTCTGGTGTCTACACATAATGACTATATGATATAATGTACAAGAGGAATGTTCAGGAGAGAATCCTGGACTATATGATATAATGTACAAGGGGAGTGTTCATGAGAGACTCCTGGCCACCGCCAGGCGATAGAAGAAATGGCTATCTGGATTAGTCTCAGGCCGTCTCACTCATCACTGTACACTGGTACGATACCACAAGGTTAAAGAGGTCACTCATCTGCACACGTAGCGTGGAATGTCTCTGCCGAGGTGTAGTCTCAATTGGAATGACTAGCACGTCAATGTGGTGACTCCAAGTTGCGGTGGTACGTGATGACTCCGGACTAACATCCCTGTAGAAGTTCTGAAGGCCTGTCCTTCAAGCTTCACTGGTAAGGCCTGTGCTAGACAACGGTCCTAAAAAGCCACCATAACATTTAACACAATGTACAATGTCAAAGTTCTGGAACCAGATGGTGGTCTCTAATGGGATCAGGATGGGTATAACTGGGCCTATAAGCACAGAAAGTTGGCACAGTTCAAGTTGACTCTGTCATTCAAACGTCAGTACTGGTAGCACGTGACCCAGTAAGGAATGTAACAAGTGTTCCTATATGGTAGACTGTTCCCGGAACACCAGGCCATCATGAAATAAAGGGTAATGTAGTTCTTCTCTACTCGTTTGGCTAGTGGGTCACACTATCAAAACTGTTCACAGACAAGAGGACACGATACTCGCCGTGTGTAGCCATCATAATACTTGGTGGACTGACTGAAGATCATTTAGCGGTTTTATACGGGACTGGATTGTGGCGTCGTGACTTCCCGGCACGTGGTGTGGTGTAGAAGCCTCACTTCACGTCACATAGGTAAGCCAGCCATTTAGCAGCCTTCACCAAGTCATCTCCTCTTGTCCCGTCACGTAAGTCTCTCAGAAAGTAGAACCTGCCAAAGATAACACCATGTGTGAATATCGTGACACAGACTTACCCCCAGAGGTACACGTTACCTATGTGTACTCAGCATAGGCCGGTGTCGCCATGACCCGGCCGGCAGCCTCACCGACCAGGATCCCACTGCCAAAACTGAACTAGGTCTGGGTCCTAACAAGTGCTGGCTGAACCGTCCTCCGTCTCGAACCCGCCCAAGGTAGGGCTGTGTATCTGGTCATGGTGTCGGCGAAATCCTTCGTCCTAAAAAATACTTCTAAGGACACAATATACCAGGTTAGTAGGTTAAAGGTACATAGAGACAGACTGGCTCTGAAGGAGAGCCGGTGACCACCGAATTCCCCTCCCTCGGAGGCAGCCCCCTCTCCCTGGTTCGATTTTAGGATTACCTACTATACACCAGGTCTCCTGGAGCTCTAGCTCTGATCCAGGAATGTAATAGATATATACAGGGAAAATCCCCCTGTAGCGGAAGTCCACATCCCGTTCCCTCCTCTCCTAGTTAAGGTCAGAGCATTTGGAACGGTGTTCAGCTGGCTGTGACCAGCTCTGTCGCATTCCCCAGTTTCTCCAGTGTCAACATCTCAGGAACCAACTGCCTATCAAGATGGTGTTCCGTACGGCAACCAATAACATAAAGAGTAAGAGGAACACTCAGCAAAGCCAGTGGTTCGCCACACCAAAGAATTCGAACTTAGACACCCGCAATGTCCTTCGAATGACCTTCGACACGTCCGGCGACCATCGCATGGGTTTCGTCTAGTTCGGCCGAGTTCCCTGATACTTCACTCGACCTATGTTCTACAACGCCTTCGCCAACTTCCGTCTGTGTCGACTACGTTAGAGTTCTAAGGCCGCCCAGGAGTGAACTCGGACTACTAACACTATTGGGCCTGTCCGAAATGTCTATAACTACTTGTAGCGGCAATAACACGCATTCCCTACTTGTACAATGGTAACGCAAAAACAGGCCTACAATCCATCGTGTTTCAACTCGCCTGCAGTGTTAAGTTAAACACAAGCCCACAGTTCACCCCTTGACTGACCTTTGTGCGCCGGGCGGGACATGTGGTCGAACAGCTTCGATTCAACGCGGTAGCGACACACATTATTTATCTAAATATGTTTCACTTACCTTACGACAAACTGTGTATTCAGAATTGAGGAGCTCCCGTCCCAACACTGGACGTTCTGTCGGTTTTCTTTGATAAACAGCAAGACACTGGCTTCCTCTCTCCATTTACGAATTAACACAGTCGTTCAACACAACGTCTTGCTCCCACGGCCGGATTTCAATGAGGCCTCTCTTTGTTCTGAGACGGTTCTTGCGCATGCGTTAGCGGAACTGGTTGGGTTGAGCTTTCTCACACGAACAGCCTAGAAGACAAGGGCCACCAATCGCCCTTGCGTGGGGTACATTAATACCTCGGTGTATCCCTTCGACTAGATCGGCTGTTCTACTGAAAAAGGGGAATTGGACTTTTGGGAGTTTTGCTAGGTGAATTCTCAGCAGTTCCGTGACATAGGCCCCTCTTAAGAGAGTTGACCGCGTCGACTGTCTCCTGCTGGATATTCACTCCTAGCAACTCGTCTCTGCCTCTGGGACTGGATGCCTAGACAGAAAGTCAGCCCCAACATTCTCTTACCGGGAATGTATTCCCCCGTAAAGGTGTAGGGCTGAAGCAATCAACGACCAACGCATCAAGCGCGTCGTTGAGCTTACGGGAGGTGGCCAAGCCCATCTTTGGTTGATGGTCTGCCGGTGTCCTCAAGGAACAACTCCCATCACTTGGGCAGTAACTTGGACAGCCCGTCTCATATCAGTGATTGACACCGCACTTGCCCGTCGAGTCATTACGTTCGGCCGGACGACCATCCGACTCGAGTACGCAACGGGTGCAATACCGGCGGATCTTCCTTTCCCGGCGGTACCAATGTCGTCCTACCGCTATGTCTCCCTACAAACTGTCTCGGGATTTGCGGTATCGTCCTCGATGGACGGTATAGTCCTTCCCGACCCTCTGGACTCGGGTTTCCCTGGCCATCTCTTTCGATAGCGGGGCCAGTCAGTCGATCGTCGGTCGCGTCAGGGTATCTCGCGCCGCCCCGACGTTACCACACCCTCCGACTGGGTTACTAGTGACTGACATCGCCGACAGGTGCAGAGATTGTCACCGATCTCTCCTCGTTTTTCCGCAGGAGATTGCATGGAAAATTCTCAAAATTCCCCCGATCCGGATCTCGAGTGTGGTCTTGGACACTACCCTGACCAAACGGTGATACGGTCCTTGCCTCTACTCTCGAGCATATTTAGTCCTGCTGGACACAATAATACTCTATCTCCACCTTAAGACTATGTAGTCTATAGTCGATTTGTGGTGTAGCCTCTGGCACTTCTGGCATGTACTTACTAACCGGCGTCCATCGCCGCTCATTCCTCGGCCAGTATAATGACCGGAAATTCGCTGCAGCGTCGACTCTGACACCCATATGTCCATTCCCGGATACGGTTTCTACCGATATGGCGTGTCCCCTGAAGATGTGGACGACGTAGTCCTGCGGGACACCACTGCCCTGCAGTCATCTTCCCCTTCGGCTCTCCGGTAGAGCAGCCGATTCGTCAGATAGTACTGTCCGTTGCGGTGGGCAGCACTATTCTGCAGCTTCTCTGTAGCACGGCGCGTAGTGTCGCGTCTCGCTCTGCCTCTCGCTGGGCCGTTTTACGCAAACCCCATAGCGGGGTTTGAGCTAGGTTGTGTGTTGCCTCGTTCTTTCCCCGTGTGGCGCCGGGATGTATGTTACGACTAGGTGGGCTGGCTTCCTCGGCACCCCTAGACAGACATTCTTACTCCCCAGATCCTGGATATAGGCGTCTCGAGTACATCACGCGGCATGGGATGCTGCCGTGACCGATCTCGACCTAATCTCTACGTCGCGATGGTAACGTCATGGCTACCGCACTCTTCCTAGCCGCTGTATCTCGCTGCTTTCCCAGTGAGTTGGTCTGGTCCTCACTGAGACTGGCGGCAATGATGGCTTCCCATCTGAGGCGTGTCCTAGACGACATCAACCTGCTGGCCGTTGACTTCTATCAGTCGACCACAGGTGGCCTATCTCTGAGCCAGAGTCTCTTCGCCGACTCGACCTCTTCTGGTGGCAAAACCGCCTGGAGCCACTAGCAGGCCGCGAAGTGGGAGCTCTTAGCCTTCGCATCTGCAGTCCCTGGTATTGTGCGAGGCGTGACTGCAATCGAACACCACTCTCACTCCACTCTCCGTTCTCGGTGCGCGAGCTGATTTGGCTTCTGCTCCATCCCTTGTCTTTCGACTTCTCTGACTCTGGTCAGACGGATTCTACATACGGTTTCTACATTCTGGTGCATGAGAGGTTTTCAGTTTCTCGTCCAGGTCTGTCTGACTTTTACCATGGAGGGAGGGTTTCCACACCTTCACCATGCACCTCGACGAATCGTCGGCAGTTTGGCTACTACCTCTAACTTTTCCGCCCGGTTCTCCCAAGAACTCTTTGCGCGTTTCGACATATGCTCCGCATCTGGTCGACGATTCCTCAGTCGTCGAGACTGTCACGTATGAATCGTGTGCGACTATGAGCTCTCGTCCACTCCATTATGGACTGGTAGGCTCTAAGGGCCGCTCGCGTACGCAGCAAATAGACTCACTCGCGCTCTCGTTTCGCTTCTCGAAACTTCGTGCGGTAAGTATAGCGACGTCATCTCGACCGTTTCAACAGCGCTGCACTTCAGTGCGGTCTACTTATTCTCGTGACCCGCCGCGTACGCGAATCAGACCTCGTTACGACTACGCGGTTCCGCGCAACCCTGGGACAGTTTTCCGTACACCACTGTCTCGATCGAGACCCATGGCAGACACGCACATAGCCTCGAACTTTTGTAAGAACTGTCGATCTTTTCTTTATCTTCCTCAAAAATCGGTAGAGGGAACTTCATGGCATGATAAACCATGTCGCCTAAGGTAGGGGAACCAGGGAGTGACGACCTCTACTGCTCCTCCGTCTCTCTACGTGATTGTGCCCTGAGCTCGGAGTTCCCGCAGGCGTGTACTCTGCTCTACGCTCTGAGCTTCTTGTTCGCTTCGAACTTTTCACACTCAAAGGCCATCCTTCGATCTCGCTTCTTGCTGTCTCTCTCTCTCACTTCCCTGACGGAAGTCTCTCTCTCAACTGGATATACTCTGTATGTGCACGCGGTGAAGCATTCCTTCGCGGTGCCCGCACTATCTATATTTCATTGGGAGGATGCCTACTTAGTGGAGTATAGTTAGTAGTGTGAGTGTAAAGTCGTAAATACAGCAATATATCAGATATGCAATACAATACTAATATATATGACGTCCCAACACACCACACGGCATCTGCTTTCGTCCAGAGAAGAAACCGGGACCAAAGACTCTATGTGACCTGACTAGAGATTGCTAGGCTGAAATGTCTAAACATACATCACCAGGAGCGTCTCATCAATATCCGGACGGGCCCCAAATATGCTACGTAGTATGTCTTGGGGTGAGGGAAGCATACTCTTACATCTAATAACGGGCTAGATGCACTCTGGGAATACACTAAATCTCAGTCTCCAGACCCACCAGCCTTGGCTTCCTGTCTCTCTCACTATCACCGCTGGACAATACCTTTTTCATTCTCCTCCGAACAGATGACACGACTCTTGGTGTCTACACATTCATGACTCTATGTATAATGTACAGAGGATGTTCAGGCGAGACTCCTGGCCTATCTGATATCATGTACAAGGGGAGTGTTCATGATGTGACTCCTGCCCCGCCAGGCGATAGAAGAAATGGCTATCTGAGATTCGTCTCCGGCCGTCTCACTCATCACTGTCTACACTGGGTACGCTACCACAAGGTTAAGAGGTCACTCATCTGCCACGTAGCGTGGAATGTCTCTCGCCGTAGGTGTCGTCTCAATTGGAATGACTAGCACGTCCATGTGGTGACTCCAGTGCGGTGGTACGTGCGGACTCCGGACTAACATCCTGTAGAAGTCTGCAGCCTGTCCTCTCAGCTGCACTGGTAAGCCTGTGCTAGACAACGGTCCTAAAAAGTCATTAACATTAACACACTGTAACATGTCAACAGTTCTGGAACCAGGATGGTGGTCTCTATGGGGATCAGACTGGGTATGGTATACTGGGCCTATAAGCACACGAAGTTTCGGCACAGTTCAAGTTGACTCTGTCATCACAACGTCAGTACTGGTAGCACGCTGCACCAGTACGGAATGTACCAAGTGTGCCTATATGGTAAGGACTGTTCCGGAACACCAGGCCATCAGAAATAAGGGTAATGTCGTTCTTCTCTACTCGATTTGGCTAGTGGTGTCACACTATCAAAACTGTCGAACAGACAGAGGACACGGTACTCGCCGTGTGTAGCCATCATAATACTTGCGTGCGACTGACTGAAGATCATAGCGGTTTATACGGGACTGGATTGTCGACGTCGTGACTTCCGGCACGTGGTGTGGTGTTTCGATAGCTCCACTTCACGTCACATAGGTACAGCCAGCCATTTAGCAGCCTTCACCAAGTCATCTCCTCTGTCGTCACGTAAGTCTCTCAGAAAGTAGAACAATCCAAAGAGAACACATGTGTGAACTATCGTGACACAGACTACCCCAGAGGTACACGTACCTATGTGTACTCGAGCATCGGCCGGTGTCGCCATGACCCGGCGGCAGACCTCACCGACCGGATCCACTGCCAAAACTGAATCGGTTCTGGGTCCTACAGGCTGCTGTGACCGTCTCCGTCTCGAACCCGCCAAGGTCGGGGCTTGTGTATCTGGTCATGTGGTCGCGAAATCCGTCGTCCTAAAAAACTACTTCTACAGGACACATATACCAGGTTAGTAGGTGAGGTTGGACATAGAGACAGACTGCGCTCTGAAGGAGAGCGGTGACCACCGATCTCCTCGGAGGCAGCTCTCCTGGTTCGATTTTAGCTTACCTACTATACACAGGCTCCTCTGGAGCTCTAGCTCGGATCAGGAAGTGGAATAGAATATACAGGAAATATCACCCTGTAGCGGACGTCGACATCCCGTTCCCTCCTCTCCTAGTTAGGTCAGAGCATTTGGACCGGTCTTGATTCAGGCTGGCTGTGTACCGCTCTGTCGCTCCCCAGTTCTCCAGTGTCAACATCTCAGGAACCAACTGCCTATCAGATGCGTGTTCGTTACGGCAACCACGAACATACAGTGCGCAAGATGAAAATCCACTCAGCAAAGCCAGTGGTCGCCACCCAAAGAATTCGAACTTAGACACCCGCAATGTCCTTCGAATGACCTTCGACCCACGTCGGCGACCATATCGCATGGGTGTCGTCTAGTGCGGCCGAGGTCCCTGCTACTTCACTCGACTATGTTTACAACGCCTTCGCAACTCCGTCTCGGGTCGCCTACGTTAGATGTTCTAAGGCCCGCCAGGATGTGAACTCGGGACTCACTAACACTATTGGCCTCGTCCGAACATGTCATATAACTACTTGTAGCGCGCACTACACGCATTCCCGTACTTGTACCATGGTTACGCAAAACCAGGCTACATCCATCGTGTTCAACTCGCCTGCAGTGTAAGTTAAAACCACAAGCCCACAGGTTCAGCACCCTGTGACTGACTTTGTGCGACGGGCGGGACATGGGGTCGACACAGCTCGATTCAACCGCGGTATAGCGACACACATTATTATCTACATATGTTTCACGTACCTTACGCCAAAACTGTGTATTCAGAAGTGAGGCGCTCGTCCCAACAACTGGACTGTTCTGTCGGTTTCTCTTGATAAACAGCAAGACATCTGCTTCCTCTCCCATTACGAAGTACCAGTCGTTCATCAAACACAACGTCTGCTCCCGCGGCCGGATTCACTGCAGCCTCTCTTGTTTCTGAGCCGGTTCTGCGCATGCGTTAGCGGAACTGTTGGGTTGAGCTTTTCTCACACGAACAGCCTAGAAGACAAGGGCCACAATCGCCCTTGCGTCGGGGTACATTACTCACCTCGGGTGTATCCTTCGACTAGTATCGGCTGTTCTACTGAAAAAGGGGAATGGACTTTGGGAGTTTGCTAGTGTGACTTCTCAGCAGTCCGTGACAATCCCGCAGAAGGTGTGATCTGATGTGTACTTGACCATTCTATAATTGACTCTATTTATATCGCTTCACTAGAATAGTGGGTTCTCTCTGTGCTTCTAATCTGTGCTTGGTTTTCAGATGCTGCTTTTGTGTGTGCATCTATATCTCTTATAACTCTGCTTATGTAAATAAGATCGAGAATCGCCAACGTACATCCCCATCAGGCGTTCATTACTCTTATATGACGTGCGAGACTGGTGTAGGATTTTCTCATTGCGTTCAATTAGTGGTATAGTGAACGGGTTTCCATTTAAGTTATTTAACACCTGTATTGACGTCACACGTGTAATAAAGGCATTTAAAATGTACTAGCGGAGATTAAACTTACAGCATCTGATTTGAAGTATCCCATCATGAGCGTTAGAAAGTCTGGGTCACAACTAGAGAGGTGTCTACTCACGGATTAAAACGTTCGGAATGATCATTTTCACAGCAACAGTTTATTATCCTAATGACAAAATGTTTCGAATAGATGGCATATCTAAACAAATGTAAATGCAAATGTTTCTCTGTGCATTGTTGTTCGTGTTCTTGACACGCTGTTCCGGTGATGTAGAAACCACGCTGGATATGTCACTTCACACATCGTGATGCATATATCAGTTGCTATTCTAGCGTGATGCGCCTATTCGGAAATCGATTGCCCACAGTGTGTGTGTCATGACTTTAATTGTACCATTTCGTCTTTAGAAATTTTCAAGCACGTAAGTGATTGCACAAACCATTTCATGTAATGTTAGTCAATTTGAAGTTGTTATTTTTTTTCTTACGTTTTGCATGCAGGTGGTGAACTAATTTTCCGTTGTTTTCTGACAACTGACAATTTAACAAGTCAGCGCATATTAACAACAGGCCAGAGAAAGAAGCGTACACTCACAGAGACATTAATTACAATAAATGTGAATACAATAGGGAGGTCGTGGAAAGAGCTGTAGAATACAGCAAAGGATAGGAGGAGTGAAAAGTAGATGAATGCTACTATTACATTAACATGTCAAAATGAAAGATTAGCATAGTTTTATATCATGGGTGCGATCTAATTTGTGGAACACGAATACGCATATGCATATGTTTCCAAGCATGCACACAAATGCGATGCGTAATTGAACACTCGTGGACATTGAATGGCAAATATCGCAGGCGGTAACAAATACCCGGTCATTTTGTTTTCAAACTAGTGTCACTGTATATGGAAAAAAAGATTCAGAGTTAGTCAGTCAGTCAGTCAGTCAGTCAGTCAGTCAGTCAGTCAGTCAGTCAGTCAGTTAGTCAGTCAGTCAGTCAGTCAGTTAGTCAGTCAGTCAGTCAGTCAGACAGTCAATCAGTCAGTCGGATAGTTAGTTAGTTAGTTAATTAGTAATTAGTAGTAAATTGGTTACTTAGTAGTTAGTTCGTCGTTAGTAGTTAGTGGTTGTCGTGGTTGCTTTATTAGTTCGTTATTAGTTACTACTACTTACTAGTTAGTAGCTACGCTAGCTAGTTAGTTAGTTAGTAAGTCAATCAGTCAAGAGTCAGTTAGGTAGCTAGTAGTTCGTAGCTAGTTCGTAGTTAGTTAGTTAGCTTAGTGTAGTTAGTTAGTTGGTTGGTTGGTTAGTAATTTAGTACCTACTTACTTAGTTCGTTAGTTAGAAGCTAGTAGCTAGTCAGTCTTCAGTCAGTCCGTCAGTCGTTAGTTAGTTCTGTAGTTAGTTAGTTAGCTCGTAGTAGTGAGTTAGTTAGTAGTGGTTGGTGGTGATAGTAATATTGTACTTACGTCTTACTTAGTTAGCTAGCTGTAGGTCAGTCCGTCAGTTAGTCAGTCAGTCAGTCAGTCAGTCAGTCCGTCAGTCAGGTCAGTAGTCAGTTAGTCAGTTATTAGTTAGTTAGCTAGTAGTTAGTTAGTTAGTTAGTTGGTTAGTGGTTAGTTGGTTAGTTAGTTAGTGGTTAGTTAGTTAGTTAATTAGTTAGTTAGTTAGTTAGTAGTTAGTTAGTAGTTAGTTAGTTAGTTAGTTAATTAGTTAGTTAGTTAGTTAGTTAGTTAGTAGTTAGTCAGTTAGTTAGTTAATTAGTTAGTTAGTTAGTTCGTTAGTTAGTCTAGTAGTTAGTTAGTTAGTTAGTTAGTTAGTTAGTTAGTTGGTTTGGCTGGCTGGCTGGCTGGCTGGCTGGTGGCTGGATTAAGCTTACTGCCACATCGAACATTCATTCCAGAAGTGCTCGGATCCTGTCTCAGTTCCTCTCAGCATGTAGACATCGTTGACCTAGTAATGGTCGTTAATTGAATATTCTTGTTGTTTCTTGGCCCCCCCCCCCCCCTTTTTTTTTTTTCCCTCCCACGCATATTACGCCTGCTGGTATCAATGATGTTTTTGCAATTGCCTACGGTTGCAGATTCAAAATCGTCTCTTGATGCGTTTAATCGCCTTGTCTCTCTCACGGCCAGCCTACGTGGCGAAGGAATTTACGGGCGCGATCCGTAATACCGTGTAGCCGGGTTCGAAAACACCAGTAGTTTGTTCGAAAAAGGTATAGGTGCCGGTCGTTCGGGAAGCAATGGCAAACTGCTGAAGGTAAAACTTACCCAAGAATCACGAACAGATAAAATAGCTGGGTTGACTGCTCCGTCCTGTGAAGTACATGCAGCTAAATTTTCTCTCACGGCATTCAATAAAGCAGTCCGGTCCATTGTTCGTCAGCTTTCCATATACATAAAGTTCGTTCCATTGTAGCGCGGCCCCTGTGATTGAACAATTCCTCTTACATCCGCATGTCCTTGAACAAAAATAAACCTGACTTTTATCAAGTCTGACTTCCTCAGAGACTCCACCCACTGTCTTCGAGCGCAGCAACTTTCGATCTTTCTGAACATACTCATTGAGTCACTGGTGAAAGTATGTGTCTACAGCTTTCTATACAGCCATAACCTACTTAGTCAGGCGTCTTCTTGTCACGGCGAAGGCATAGCAGTCTTCCTTCAAAGTTCTTCCTCCGACCTGACCTGACAAGTCAAACCATATGAGCTCCGCACGTCGAACAAAACTTCACTCTTAATGAAATTCTCAGAATTAAAAGCCTGAACTTCTGTTTTCACATCTACCGGGTTTTGTTGCTGCATCCCCTATCCAGCCTAATGCATACTGAAAAAGGGACGTACGCACTCAGATGGCACTTGTATCCATTCTTCACAAATGGACAAGTCAGGAGTTTCCTCTTTGCAACGTACTGCCCCTTTCTCTCTCGATCTGTATGTGCAGCGGATGCTGTTTATTGGCACTGCCTCGGATGTAGGCACGTGCTCTTTATATTCTTGTTCTGTCTTTCATGGTTGGATAAACAAGGACAATTTCGTCTAATACTAAAAATCTCTCGGCATATAATAATCATATTGCTACTTCATGAGTCAACAAACAGAAATTAACAGTTAAGTTATTTTGGGTTCTTTCTTGTTTATTTGTTTTTATTCAGATATTCGAATTTGAGGATTTAATGTAAATACTTTGTGTGCACAGCTAGTAATCAATAGGTTCATAAGTGGCAACATCAGCTGTTTTACTTAATATTTCAATTTGATTTATTAAGAAATCGTAAAGCGATGACTGCTTCAACTTGCGACTGAAAGAGTGACAAACGTGTGTTCATTTACATAGGAATTACATTACTGACAAACGAGTGTTCATTTATATAGGGTTTTCATGATAGTATCTGTGTCATTAATTTGCGGTCTGTGCCAGGTTTTCTCTTGATTGAAACAGGATATTGCAGTATATAATTGGGGAAAATGTATTTTAGATCTTAGGGATACACAGTAAAAACACATATACATACCCGACTTGGCCTTGTGGCATGGTCGAGACAGAAACACGGAACTGATCCACGCCTCTGTTGATCGAGTGAGATGGCAGAATATGACCGCCACGCTTACCGGCATGGCACATGATGGATGGATGGATACCCGACTAGGATTTCATCAACGTAAATAGATTAATTAACTTTTTGGGGAATTTCGGATGTTTTGGGAAAATCTCAAAGAGATAGAGGAAAACTAGAGTTCCTATCTCCCAATGCGATCCTGCCCTTCTTAATTTTAATAGCCTTCAATGGCTCAATTGCTTGAGACCAAAAATAGAGTCCAGGCGAGCCAAGGAAGTCCTCAAGGTGAGGAAGGAAAGATTTCCTTGAATAATAATAATATTCTTGTGGTGTTTCCTTGTCCCTCTGCTCTCAGCTAAATAATTAATATCTAGGGTATATTAATTAATAACAAAAATGACGTAAAAACTCAAGAAATTCTTGTAACACTCAAGAGTGGAAATGGCATATCGGTACATTTTATTCATCACCAAGCTGGGGTGGGGGTTTGGCCATTTTAATCAAAAACTTATCATACAGCCAAAAGGTATACTCATTAATCTCACAATCATTCACTTGGTTTTGAAATAAACACAAACATAACCCCGAATTCTCCATGTGAACAAATACTTACATCTATCAGTGGAGTTAAAATAATAATCAGTCTTGATCATTAACTCGAGCTGTAAGAGTTCTGTAAAATTAAATACAGTTGGTCCACTGTGTGAGAGTTATTCTGGATCAGGTATGTTGATAGTTGAGTTGTCTCTCCCATTCCAGGTACAAGCTAAAATTCCCTGGTTCCCTCAAGCTGATACAGGTTTACCTGGTTTTTGTGGTTGGAAGACACAATTGCCTGCAAGTTCTTTTTTTTTTTTAAAGATGATGCATCATCATTCCAGTCAAGAGTGTAACAAGCTAGGTGGAGGGTCCCAAATAGCCCTGTCACAATGTTTCAAAATTATTCTCTTTATAGCCCTGGCTGGGATAGGTCTTTACCTGCCAACCCTCCTCCGTTTTCCCCGGACTCACTGTCACTCTTTCTTTCGACCTAAGGACCTATTTCCTGCAATGTTCTCTGGCGATCCATATATATAACACAGTGATCGTTGGACATAAACTAAAACTGATTTATTAAATCAATAAAGGACAGCCACAGGAAAACATTAAGGCAGTTAACACAGATGTTCAAAGACACAACACTGATAAAGTTCAGGCACAGAGCCTCAGGTAGACACTAGTCATAGACCAGCTTCATATATGTCTGATCTGTCCACACACTTCTCACCCAGGGTGTCAGAATCTCCCTCCTTCCCAGGTAACTGGTTGTAGGTTCATCAGGCTTCTGTAGACTCAAAGCCACTGGTGTTTGAGGACTTATGTTCCTAGCCAATGAGTAATTGGCACCAGGTTTTCACTGACTTAGCAAATGCATTATGGTTTCAATAATGCGAAGTGTTCGTGGAGGTATACTGGATGGGTGCCTTTAATGTCCTGTACAAAATGGGTATGCAGGATAATCATGCGTAGATCCCTCTAGAAATCAAACTGCCGTCTCAGGCTTATGTTGCTGAAAAGACTGCGATGCGCCATTAATGCAAAATGTCATTGGCTCAAGGACGCACCCTGCGTCTCTCAGACTTAGGCACACTATGTGTGGTAGCCAAACCTTGACATGGCTTCATCAGAGTATTTGGCTTAGCATAGAAGCCCTGTAGTACGTCGATTGAGTCACGACCAACAGAAAAGGACCCTGGAGATGACAAACAATATCTGAGCGACTGGGCTGACTCATGGTATCAACATATTGCACTATATATATGATACCGACTGAATGGGCCTGACCTGTCAGGTAGCCCCTGGATGGCACGTCCGGCTGAGTAGACCTCAGCTTGTAGCTGTCTGGTGTCCACCCTATTAACTCCGGCCTACAAGTCACACTCTCCACATTATACCAAGCCTTTATTATGATTGGCACAATCATTTCCATGCTTCCCTCTCACTTGCAAACGCTGCTTTCTCAAAACTACGATCTTGTGGTGTGTTGTGCCTAGTAATCTGTTTGTTCTCCCCCTTCACTAATAGATGTATTGGGGTCGCATGGCACGCAGTGTAGTTCCCACTCCCAGCAAAAATAGGAAGAAGATACTACCCCCAGGCCACCGCTCTCGACTGAGCTGTCGCCCAATGTACCGCAGTGCCTCACAGAACACATAGATTAGAGGAATGCAGGTTCTTCAATGAGATAAAGAAGTTTATTTCTTCCGACATCATCCTATCGAGTAACAGACGAAAGAGGAGTACTGTGGATAGCCTCTTGGCTCAAGAAGATAGATCATAGATTGGTGGACCCCATCCCAAGGAGCCTTCCGTAAGCCATCTATGTGCTTATATTAATTGAGAGATGCTACTAAGTAACGTAACGTCAGAAAGAAAGATATCAACAGCTCCTCTGAAGTCAAGACAAATGAAAGCCTCTGGGGAGATATAGTGTTCCGATTCACTCACGGCTATGACAAAGAACAAGGAGCCTAGTTTGCTTGTCACGGGTCAACCAACTTCATTGGTTATCGATTGGCTTTTCGCATCATCTTCCCTTTGAGACAAAATACATTTATACCCACAACCAAGTTTACCTTCACTTCTCAGTAGTAGGTTGCACCTCTGTCGTAATCTTTAAATATCTGACAGGCTGCAACAGCAAACGGTAGGTGTTGGCCCCGCCATCAATTGACCAGTAGCGCACCAGTGCACATTTGGCGCAAGGCGCTCATCGGGATACCCGAAAGGAAAGACATGGCTACTCGCTCCATGTAAGATCGTGATATGAAGATTACCAAAGAACTATCTCATAAAGATTTAAAGCCATTCCCCCTGTTTACCCAAAACAAAAGAATGCATAAGACATGGGCCACGGGTTCGCTACATAGGCACTCTTAAGAAAGTCGAACCCTACGAACTTCTACTGTCAGTGGTTCTGTTCGAATGACCCCACCCTCACATTCAACCATAGGATGCCGTGATAGGAATCTGCTCCCACATTCTCCCTTCCGGGGATGTATTCGACCGTGAACTGATACGGTTTGTAGGAGCAATGACCATCTCATAACCTCGCGTTCAGTTTCTTAGAAGTTGCCAAGAACGTCAGAGGTTGATGGTCGGATTGCACTTGAACTGGACTCCATACAGATAAGGTTGAAATTTCTGTACCGCCCACACTAGAGCTAGACATTCCCGTTCGACGGTGTGGAGTAATTCCGTTCGGCGGGGTAAACAGTTTTCGACTGGCATAGGCCACCGGACCAGCACCGAAGGATTATCTCGCCTTCCTGCAACAGAGTTGCCCCAATCCCTATGTTACTCGCGTCGGTTCTCAGAACAAACGTTTTCTCCAAATCTGGGAGTTGCAGGACTGGCCTATCACCAACGCTGTTCAGCTTCCCATAAGCTCTTCACAGCTCGGGGTCCAGGACTATAGGATCTGGCGATCCTTTCTCAGGGTTTCGGTTTAACGGCGCCCCTATTTCGTTGAACTTCGGAATGAATTTCTGGTAAAACCCCACACAGAGACAAGAAGACCTAAAATCTTTTTGGATTTAGGACGGGGTGCGAGACGGACCTTCTCAATATTCTTTTCTTCCGGTACCAGTCCCCCTGGGGTAATAGTATGTCCCAGAAATTCCAAGGATTGATATCCAATCATGCATTTGGCTGGACGGGCGGTTAACCCCTCCTCTTTTCAATCTTATGAAGATTTGTTCCAAGGATTTCAGGTTGATCATTCAGATTGTCAGACGCGATGAGAATATCATCCCTAAACGAGACGACAGAGGGATCCCTTAAAGGGTTCTAATAACTTTCTCATCATGCGTGTGAACACACTGGGCGCCTTGCTCAGCCCAAAAGGCATCACCTTAAATCGTAATGGCCGCTCGGAGTACTGAAAGCGAGCATGGGCCGAACCTCAGGCTTCACAGGGATCTGATTAATATCCCCGGCTTAAATCGGATTTTGAGAAGTATCTTTGCCCTATTTAATCTGGCAAATAGTTGATTTGTGTTTGGTAACGGCCTTCAACTTGGACTGTTGTACAACTGTTTAAATGCCTGTAATCAATACATAAGCGGTGCTCCCCGCTTGGCTTCCTCAACAAGACAAACCCCGGCATTATAAGGAGAAGTCGAAGGAGTTATGATGTCATCATCCAGGAAGCTTCTGGATTTCGGGCTCTCAGAGCCTTCTCTTTCGAAAAGGTGCACTGGATACATTTTTTGGCGAACGGGGTCTTGGGTAGTCAGAGTCATATCAAACTCGACCAACCCTGTCCGCCCTGGCCGATCGGTAAGGATCTGCTGATGGGACTCCAACAAACGGATGACCAGATCTGTTTCTTCAGCCGACAGATCAGGATTTATATGTACATCCCTATAGGTTTCCCCAGGGTGTAATGGATACCCCCTATCCGCGTCTCGCCCGATTCAGTTTCATCGCGACCGCCATAGTCATGAGTGGGAGAGAAGTACCATCGGATCGTTTCCTCATATTTTTTGAGGAGGTTAATGTGGAAGATTTTAGATTTCCCCTGATCCGGATAGCATAATTGGTACGGGACACAACCCTTTCCACCGGGAAAGGTCCCTGCCAACAATTTCGAGTTTATTGGAACCTACTGGACGTAACAACAGAACCCGATCCCCCACTTAAGAGACCTATCTTCGTCCTTCTTTGTCGTAGGCCGCGTGTCTCTTTCTGGCCGCTCTCAGATTCTGAGCTGCAAGCCCAACCCGTCTGAAGTTTCTTTAACTCTTCGACGTATTAATATGAGGATACAACTTCTCAGAAGTTTCTTCCTCTGTCCAACATCTCAATAGGGCTTCTAAGGGACCTAATAGGTCTCCCGAATAGTAGAGTGGCTGGTGGCAACCCGGTCGACCCATGGGGAACCTCCCGATAGGCGAACAAGGCGGCTGAGATATATTCATCCCATCTGTCTGGTTTCTCTTGAGCCAGCTTCCGAAGCATGGTCATCAAGGTACCATTTAAACCTCTCTACTTGCCCATAGACTGAGGGTGATACGGGCTTGTGTGAATGTGGTTGGTCTGGAAGATACGAAAGACTCTTCCATCAGCTTACCACAGATCTGAGACCCATTGTCCGTTAGGATCTGGTTGGGAAATCCAACCTAGTAAAGGTCTCCATCAGTGCATCAGCCACTCGCTTAGAGTCGATTGTGCCAAAGGTATCGCCTCACCCCACATGGAACAGCAATCCACCATCGTGAGAATGTACTTATTCCTCTTCCTAGTCCGAGGAAGAGGACCAACAAGATCGATGGCAACTCTCTCGAAAGGAGAGTTCATAATGGGCATGTCTCCCAGGGACTACCGGAGCCGTCCAGTGTTTTGGTGCCACACGCTGGCACTCTGGGCACGACTTGACGTACCTACGCACGTCTCCAGTCATCCCTGGCCAGTAGTAATGGCAGGAAATGCGCTGGAGAGTTGCCCCCCGACACCCATATGTCCACTGAAAGAAATGGTGTGTCCCATATGAAGAAGCTGTTCCCGATAAGCCTTCAGGAACTACCAGCTGTCCATGCTGGCGATCCTCCACTCCGGCTCTCCGGTACAGTAACCGATTCTTCATATAATACTGACCCCGTCTTGGTGGGTCAGAACTTTTGGGCAAACTGGTTGAAGCAAGGTTGCAAAGTAGCATCCTGGCTTTGAGCAGCTCGTAACTCCCCAGGTAAGGGATTCACGATCAAGGCCGGCGTTCCTGCTCATCCTCCGATTGAGATCTGGTTTGCATCGCCCCTACGTACATGGGTTCGGTTGGAATCCCTAGAAAGACGTAGCGACAACCCAAGATCATAGGGAAGATAGGATCTAGAAGAACGGCTGCCTGTATAGTGCCGGTAACATATTTAGATTTGATGTCTACCTTCGCAATGGGAAGAGACATCGCTACCGCACTCTTTGTCGCCGTTTGAATCTCAATAGATTCCCCGGTTAGCTGCTCTCCGGGCTCACTAAGTGTGATGAAATTACAGCCTCAAACTGCAGACCGGTGTCATAGAGACACTCAACTGGTTGTCCGTTCACAAGTACCGTTTCTACTACTGGTGGTTTTTCTGAATCATTGTTCCCAAGATCCCTCCCTTCTACTTCCTTGTGAGGACCCTTCCCCGGTTTCTACAAGACAAGCAGCATAGTGAGAGTCTTTCTGTTTACGCCGGCAATCAACCGTATTGTGTGTGGGAGATTTGCAATAGGCGCACCACTTTTCACTCCACTTTCTTTTAGGAGATCCAGGTGGACTCTTACCAGAGGGTTTCTTAATAGGAACTTTCTCGAAAGGATCCTCCTTCTTGGTGTGAGCTGTTTTAGGGTTCTTCTTCTTCCAGACCAGGTGTCTGGTGGTCGGGGATTTGGGTTGTGACAATTCCACATTATCCCATGAGCTAGCACATACCTTTCTGCCAATGTGTTGACTATGTCTAACCTTTCTGCCCCATTGTTCAAGCGAAGGTTGCAATGGCTTAGGCATCATCCTCTTCATTTGGTCCACGACCACTAATTCTTCCAAACTTTCATAGTCGTTAGCAAATCCAGCTAATGACATCCACTTCACAAGGTAAGACTTCAGGCGAACACTGTAGGCTGCGAACATCTCTCCTGGCTCTCTCTTGGACTTTCTGAACTGCTGACGGTATGTATGAGCTGTCATCTGGAACCTTTCAATAATGCTTTTTTCCAGCGCCTCATAGTCATTTCTCCATACCAGGTGGCAACCTTGAGTAGACCTCGTACGCTGTCCCCCTCAGGCCCTGCGAGATTTTCAAGTTCCATTTCCCACGTTCCAGTCCCATAGCCAAAGCCATCGACTGGAATTTTTGAAGATACTGGTCGATCTTCTCTTTGTGTTCATCGAACGGGAGCAAAGGGAACTTCATTGCCTGATATGGACCGCCACTAGAAGATGTTGAGTCAGGGAGAACGGCGCCTCCCACTGCACCCTCGGTTTCCTTGGCAGTTTGAGCTTTTAACTCCAACTCCCTCATACGGAACTCATGGTCTCTGACTGCCTGCTCAGCCTCCCTTTTCTTGGCTTCGCGCACAGCCTGTCTGAAGTCTCTTTCCACTTCCTGCACATATTTCTGTAACTCCGCTCCATCATAGCCCATCTCACGCCCTGTAGCCTGTACGTCCGCGACATTAAACCCAGCTGATGCCATCTTAAACTCAGAGGGAAATGTATACAATTCTATATCAAAACTTTATCGATCAAATAACAATTGGATAGTTTATACGACCACAACACGTCATATGTCGGTCAGGTCTGTGTCAGGCAGAGTACAGACAATAGCCAGGCACGGTAGGCAGAACCATTGATAGTAGACACGGATATCTGTCCCCTATCACTATATCAGCCAGAACTCCACCAGGATTTCAAATATCCCGCGACGTGCCCCCAGAAATTGTAACAAGCTACGTGGAGGGTCCCAAATAGCCCTGTCACAATGTTTCAAAATTATTCTCTTTATAGCCCTGGCTGGGATAGGTCTTTACCTGCCAACCCCTCCTCCGTTTTCCCCGGACTCACTGTCACTCTTTCTTTCGACCTAAGGACCTATTTCCTGCAATGTTCTTCTGGCTGATCCATATATATAACACAGTGATCGTTGGAATAAACTAAAACTTGATTTATTAAATCAATAAAGGACAGCACAGGAAAACATTAAGGCAGTTAACACAGATAGTTCTAAACAGACACAACACTGATAAAGTTCAGGCACAGAGCCTCAGGTAGCCATAGTCATAGACCCAGCTTCATATATTGTCTGATCTGTCCACACACTTCTCACCCAGGGTGTCAGAATCTCCCTCCTTCCCAGGTAACTGGTTGTAGGTTCATCAGGCTTCTGTAGACTCAAAGCCACTGGTGTTTGAGGACTTCTGTTCCTAGCCAATTGAGTTAATTTGGCACCAGGTTTTCACTGACTTAGCAAATGCATTATGGTTTCAAATAATGCGAAGTGTTCGTGGAGGTATAATGGATGGGTGCCTTTTAATGTCCTGTACAAAATGGGTATGCAGGATAATCATGCGTAGACTCCCTCTAGAAATCAACTGCTCTCAGGCTTATGTTGCTGAAAAGACCTGCGATGCGCCCATTAATGCACAATGTCATTGGCTCAAGACGCACCCTGCGTCTCTCTCAGACTTAGGCACACTATGTGTGGTAGGCCAATACCTTGACATGGCTTCATCAGACGTATTTGGCTTTAGCATAGAAGCCCTGTAGATACTGTCCGATTGAGTCACGACCAACAGAAAAGGACCCTGGAGATGACAAACAATATCTGAGCGGACTGGGCTGACTCATGTATCACATAATTGCAATATATATATGATACCCGACTGAATGGGCCTGACCTGTCAGGTAGCCCCTGGATTGGCTACGTCCGGGCTTGAGTAGACCTCCAGCTTGTAGCTGTCTGGTTGTCCACCCTATTAACTCCCGGCCTACAAGTCACACTCTCCACATTCATACCAAGCCTTTATTATGATTTGGCACAATCATTTCCATGCTTCCCTCTCACTTGCAAACGCTGCCTTTTCTCACAACTACGATCTTGTGGTGTGTTGTGCCTAGTAATCTGTTTGTTCTCCCCCCTTCACTAATAGTATAGTATTGGGGTAGCATGGCACGCAGTGTAGTTCCCCACTCCCAGCAAAAATAGGAAAGAAGATACTACCCCCTCCCGGCCACCGCTCTCGACTGAGCTGTCGCCCCAATGTACCGGCAGTGCCTCACAGAACACATAGATTTAGAGGAATGCAGGTTCTCTCAATGAGATAAAGAAGTTTATTTTCTTCCCGACATCATCCTATCGCGTAACAGACGAAAGAGATAGTCCTGTGGATAGCCTCTTCTGGCTCAAGAAGATAGATCATAGATTGGTGGACCCCCATCCCCAAGGAGCCCTTCCCGTAGCCATCTAATGTGCTTATATTTAATTGAGAGATGCTATCATTATCATACATCAACACAATTCAGGAAAGAAAAACCATATAATTGTAACATGAGTGATATGGAATACAGAGTGGCATCATGCGTAGAGGCACACTAAATTATCAATTAGTGCATTGGTACCACTATCACCTCTCCTCTGATAGACATGGCATTATGCATCAAATTGCCTTACTATCAGGTGATTGATTGATTGAATATACTCATCCTCGGTATGTCACTTCTCCTCGCTCAATTCACAATCATTCATCATAAAGCATAAACATACTTGCATGGATGATGAATAGGCATAATTATGTGACTCACAATCAATAAGTTAAAAGATAAATTCACATATTTAACACCCATGAAGTCACAATTGAATCACCACATGAATGGTTCCATAGGACACACAGGTTTTTATGATAACACCTAGGGAACTATTTAACATTTAATGAGCTCATGTGTTGTTTCTAGGACAAATTACACTAATTCCTCCTAACTAGTGATTGCACAGTAAAGATAGTACATTACTACTCAACTATGGGTTCTACCTCATTAATCCTAAGTTAATCACTAACTCCTAAATCACTACTGACTTAGCTTAACTGCTTAAGAAGTAAAATGCACAACCTAGGCATAATGCTTATGCTTTCATAGAAGCTGCATAACTAAAACAAACCCCTCACTATGGTTTAACCTAGTGCACAGAATATCTACGAACTACGACATCTGAATATTGTGCTTAGTCGCTCCTGAATTAAGTTCTTAACAACTAATCACATGTTTATAACACACCAACTTACAATTTTCTGGGAAAGGAGCATAACTAACTTAATATTACAGTGTGCTTACATTCAACATAGTTGAATGTCTTCTTCAAGCATAACGTCGTCATGTTTCAGGCTCCAGATTAGGTTTTTGTCTTTCCTAGTTCGCTGCCTGCTTAGTAGGCCGACACTTCTCTCTCTCTCTCTCTCTCTCTCTCTTCTCTCTCTCCTCTCTCTCTCTCTCTCTCTCTCTCTCTCTCTCTCTCTCTCTCTCTCTCTCTTCCTCTATTAGAGTTGGGTAAACTTCAGATGTATTGTTGAGTAGAGGAAACAGTCCATCAGTTCCAGTGACCCTTCTCCTGTTGAGCGATTGCCGAAGGATTTTCGTTTTACACACACAGACCGTGTGCCGGTCTTCACTCCATTTTAAAGCCTCTCGGTTGTTGTTTATTCCTGCCCTTCCTCGACTGGGCTCTGGCGTCATGCCGAGTTGTGACAAATAGCTGAGCTCCTATTCGACTATAATAAGAATAGTGTCGTTCCCTTTTCAAATCAGCGCTCTTTTTCAAATTAAGATCTCTCTCTCTCTCTCTCTCTCTCTCTCTCTCTCTCTCTCTCTCTCTCTCTCTCTCTCTCTCTCTCTCTCTCTCTCTCTCTCTCTCTTCCTCTATTAGAGTTGGGTAAACTTCAGATGTATTGTTGAGTAGAGGAAACAGTCCATCAGTTCCAGTGGCCCTTCTCCTGTTGAGCGATTGCCGAAGGATTTTCGTTTTACACACACAGACCGTGTGCCGGTCTTCACTCCATTTTAAAGCCTCTCGGTTGTTGTTTATTCCTGCCCTTCCTCGACTGGGCTCTGGCGTCATGCCGAGTTGTGACAAATTGCTGAGCTCCTATTCGACTATAATAAGAATATTGTCGTTCCCTTTTCAAATCAGCGCTCTTTTTCAAATTAAGATGATGTAAATTTCATCTTTCTTCTTAAACTATATGCGCTGATTAACTTCATTTTTTTAAATTTGAATTTGATTCTGATGGTGGTGGTTGTTGGCACTCTTGCTAACTGGAGGGTAGTGCGGGTAAATTCAAACAGCGATGTGGCTGTTTGCAAGATGTAAACTACAGGGAAATACATGAAAATAATACAATAATATAATAAAAACTACCGTGTGTGTTCAATGTTCTCTATTTTTGATTGTGGAAAGTTGTTCAATCTCAGAAGGCTGAAAGTTAATACCAAAACTACCAGTGACACCGTCAGAGAGCTACTGTTTGCTGATGATTGCGCTTTATATGCCAACTGTGGTAAAGACGTGCAACACAATGTTTCAGCTTTCTCATATGCCTGTGCCAACTTTGGGCTCAATATCAACTCGGAGAAGACTGTAGTTATGTACCAGCCAGCTCTAGGGAATACCAAAGTGAATGGTCATAGAATAAGTGTTGTGGACAAATTCACCTACCTTGGCAGCACTGTGTCCAAAGCTGCCACAATTGATGACGAAGTGAATGCAAGAATCTCCAAGGGCAGTGCGGCTTTTCGCAGACTGTACAAGAATGTGTGGGACAGAAAGGGAATAAGCTTGCAAACAAAGCAGCTGTATTATCCACACTGCTATATGCTTGTGAAAACTGGACTGTTTACCAGCTACACGCTTGGAAATTAAACCTCTTCCACACAGTCTGTCATAAGAAGCTACTGAACATTAAATGGCAAGACAAGATCCCAGACACTGAAGTCCTAGAAAGAGCGTCCATACCCAGTATCCACATGCTACTAATGAAGAATCAGATGCGCTGGAATGGTCACTCGGATCGCATGCCAGATCACAAACGAATTTTTAAGCTGAGTTGTGGTAAACAATCCCAGGGCGGCCAGAGGAAACGCTTTAAAGACGCTCTGAAGATCTCACTAAAAGCTGTTGGAATTCATCATGACACTTGTGAGACTGCTGCCAAAGATCGAAATTCGTGGCATACATTATTATGAAGCAAACAGGACTGCAAGAGCTTTGAAGAAAAGGCTGGAAAGAACAATCACTGCATGAGAGATCCTCCTCCTGGATCGTCAAGCATTCTTTGCCCACATTGTCAAAGAACATTTCGAGCCAAAATAGGCCTTATCAGCTATCTTAGAACTCACGGCTCCATACTTTCAACCCCACTGGATGAACTGAATGGTTATCATCATTCTTGATTGACAAACAAAAAAACATGTTTGATTGTTGAATGGAAGCATGCCACTCTGCCCGACGCATGCCTCCTCACTTTCCTCATCATACTATGACTTGCTCGTTCTTAGTGAATCTGTTACAATCACCCCCCTCGTGTGCTGTATGTCCCCCGTCAGTGAAACACCGCTGTGACCACCGCCAGCTCCATTCACAGGCTAGATGTTGTGGTCATAATAACTAAGACAAGTATCAATAAATTAACTATGAAGAAAACACAACACAGCTGTTCCCCGATTCGGTATCCGCTACTTTTGTCAAGAAGAAGACTAACATATATATAAGACAAGAAAAATTAAATTAAACAACTATTAAACTACATTCAAACATGATAGGAATATTTACAAAGGGGCCGGTGTTTCATAATATACATTCTCGTCCTTCACCTTCCCTTTGAAAATGGCCTTATTATATTAGTAAAGTATGTACATTGGATTGTCAGTGTATTGTTTATAGGCTCCTGGTAAGGATGGGATTCCAATAGAGGTTATCAGGAGTGGGCAAGACACACTCACTATACAGATCCACCAGCTAATAGAGCTATGCTGGCGTGAAGGACAAGTCCCACAGGAGTTCAAAGATTCAAGCATCATAACGCTGTACAAGAACAAGGGCGATCGGAGAGACTGCAACAACTATAGGGGTATCTCACTTCTGTGTATTGTTGGAAAAATATTTGCCAGAATCGTTCTGCGCAGACTTCAAGTCCTAGGAGATCAAGTCTACCCCGAATCACAGTGTGGCTTTCGACAGAACCGGTCTACCACTGATATGATATTCTCATTGCGACAAATGCAAGAAAAATGCCGTGAACAGAATCAACCAATGTTTATTGCCTTCATCGACCTCACAAAGGCATTTGATTTGGTCAGTCGTGAGGGTCTGTTCAAGGCACTAAAGAAGATTGGCTGCCCACCAACTCTTCTGTCCATTGTGGAATCGTTCCACACAGGCATGAAGGGTATAATCAAGTTTGATGGTGCAACTTCTGAAGAATTTGAAATCAAGAGTGGAGTTAAGCAAGGTTGTGTACTAGCTCCCACCCTCTTTGGAATATACTTTTCACTTCTACTGAAATATGCATTTCGTGATCAGGATGGTGGTATATACATTCACTCACGCTCAGATGGCGGCCTCTACAATGCTCAGAGATTGAAGGCTAAGACCAAAATTAGGAGGGTACTGATCAGAGAGTTGCTTTTTGCAGATGATGCTGCAGTTACGACCCACTCTGAGGAAGAATTGCAATGTCTACTATCTGCATTCTCCAATGCTTGTTCTGAATTTGGTTTAACAATTAGCAAAAAGAAGACACAGATTATGTCACAAGGTGCACATGAGGTACCATCAATCTTTATTGACGACGCCGAACTAGAGATAGTAGACCATTTTACATATCTAGGATCAGTGGTAAATAGCAAATTATCCCTAGATCAGGAAATCAACATCCGGATTGGTAAGGCAGCAACAACAATGAACAGGTTAAGAAAAAGAGTCTGGGAGAACAGGAAGCTTACTGCCAAAACAAAAGTCCTTGTCTATCAAGCCTGTGTCCTTAGTACTCTTCTCTATGGCAGTGAAACCTGGACAACTTACTCACACCAAGAGAACAATTTAAACAGCTTTCATATGCGGTGTCTGCGAAGAATTCTTGGTATTAAGTGGCAAGACAAAATCACAAATACTGAAGTATTGGAAAGATCAGGTTGTGTGACAGTTTATTCCATGCTCAGTCTTCGTAGACTTAGATGGATAGGACATCTTAGGAGGATGGATGATGGTAGAATACCAAAGGATATCTTTTTTTGGTGAATTACAGATGGGTAAGAGATCTCAGGGTCGGCCTCTACTACGATACAAAGATGTGTGTAAGCGGGACATGATTGATACAGGCATTGATAATGCACATTGGGAGCAAGTCGCCGCTGAACGTGTTGCATGGAGGGCAAATATCAGAAATGGAATAAAGTCAAAGGAGAAAATTATTGCAGAAAAGTCACACACCAAGCGTTTGAGACGTAAGATGGTGCATGATGGTGGAAATGACCACGTGTTCACATGCACCCACTGTGAACGGACATTTACAGCGCAAATTGGCCTTATCAGTCACACTCGCTACCGCCATAGTTAAAAGTTATTATGCCTTTTTAAAGCACAAATTATCGTCTGTCAAGACGGCAAGGTGCCAATGGATATATATATATATATATATTCACTCTTAGACTAATTAACAAGATTATAGAAAGTTGCCCCTCTTTGGTGCATGTCAAAAGTGGGCCGGCCGTCTTTAAATTGTCATTATGACTTCACCGTATTCGTCAGTTCCATGATGCCACGTGCTAAACACCCTTGCCATCCTTAACAACAATTCTGACAGGTTACAAGACAATGGCATGGCTATTGTGATTTCTATCACACATTTAAGTTTTTCATTTGTAGCCCTCTTGCATTATATGAAAACATCACAATTGTTATAATGTGTAGTTGAATGTTTATGTTGTCTACAGAATATTACACCCAGCTGCAGCCATCTACTGGACCTGTGGTAGAAACTGGCTTGTAATTATGACAAAAGAACTGTTCATACAGAGGTATTATGTCAAGTATGCAGCCTCTGCAGCATAACCATTGTTGCCGCGGTATTAACTGTCATTTCACTAAAACTAATTAGAGCGTGTGTTAAGGTAGCTTCAAGGATATGAAAATGATAACTGGAAGCTTCATATACGTGTATCGTGAACTACACATTAGTCGTGCTACTGAATTCAGGATAGACAGGTTTAGTACAATAACCATCGGGTTCTGTATCATATACGTACATGACACTCGTTTTGCTTTTTATTTTTTCTGATTAGCTGTATGCTTAACACTTTACGGTTTATATGTATATATAGGGACATCCTAATCCAACGTCGAGAGGATGGCACCATCCTATCGAAAAGGAACATGGATGGGACAATACCTGAATGTAAATTGTTTTGCATCCATACAAAATAAGCGTGGGTTGGTGAGATCCCCATTTAATCGAGCTAGGAAGGCGTGGCCCTACGACACACTAAATGAAGAACTAGACATCTTTCGCAAGACTATGAAAATCTAATGAATATACAATCGGTTTCATCAAGGTCACTGCCAGCCACCCAAACCTACTTCCACAGAATGAACGGTTCTCAGACTTCAAGTGTTTCTTTAGGTCACATTTCGAGGAGACGATGTCATGAAATGAAGACACAGTCGTCTTGCAATATTTGTAAACCGCACATTCTTTGCTGTTGAACCAATGATCATATTATATAAAACCACCTCGATACCTGCTCCGTACACCAAATCAAACTGCATTCATCAATTCCAGTGTGAATGTCAATCGACTTATATAGGTAAAAGAGAAATCTTTGCATATCCTTTATAGGATATCGCTGTCAACATCAGCATCTTTCATCTGATTGTTGATTTCTTGGCAAGATTACGCTCAGTAGTTTGACATTGCTTTCTGAGCGGCCGGCTCACATACCCCGTTAAGTTACCGTCGTCACGTTACTTGCGAGAGTATACGAGATTACGGAGAAAAGTCGCTAACCTCTAGGCCAGGAAGCCGGCATATAGGTAAAACGGACAGACAATTAGCAAATTGAGTAGCCGAACATATACCAGTATAGGTGGGGAAAAAAAGAGTTAATCATTCTTAAGAAATCCATGTGCCATCGACGGGTCATAAACACTCCTTAACGACCACATGGAACAGTTGCTTATTAGCAACCATAGAGTTAACAAGCAGACGACATTTTGAAAACAGTATTCAACGAACAATAATCGATTGCTCAAATATATCGAAGCATTATATATTAATCTATTCCAGCCGTTACTATGTAAACTGAAGGACTTTCTGATAAATGTTAGACTTCCATGGGTATAACGTTTTACAAATTCGGGTAAAATCAGCGACGATGTACATAACATTTAAGCCAAATTATTATTCATCTTTTACATGACATGATACATAACTCTGAAGCATGCATGTAACAAGATGCAGCGAAATATACCGGGCAAGACATCTGCAATATTTTATTTATAGCGCCAGTGTTTAAATTCACTAGAGGAATACATTGTTTTGAAAGTAAATTAATGTTTAAAGTGTGTCCCAAACTCATGTGACCTTTGCATTACACCTTTCTGGGATTAATGACATAATAAGTACACCTTGTGTTTCAATTAAGCAAGGCTGAGCTAATACAATTGTGTTTTCTTCTCTTACTGACGACTGCAATATAAATGAACATTAGCCACTTCACAGTAGTTACCTTTGGAAGATACACGACTAAGGAGACAGGTTCTACACCTAACAACAGTGTTGGGAGTCCTCATCTTAAAGTGCTTTCATGTGGTCTGTACAGATTTTTGTTTGTTGTTTAATAATTACAAGATCGTGACCTTTAATGAGGAAGAAATCGAAGAAATAGAAGTCACGTTCAAGTTCTAGAATCGACATACATCTCAAACTGAAACATCCACGTTCTTTTTCTCGTTACCTTCGACACAGGACTCAGCTGAAAGACAAATATTTAAAAAAAAATCACACACAAAAAGAGTGCAAACAAACAGTATTCATGAACATGTCCTAATGAGAAATCTTGAGAGACAAACACGAAAATATTAAAGCAAGCTGTTCCACATTGCTGTTATAACCGGGGGGGGGGGGGGGGGGAGAGAGAGAGAGAGAGAGAGAGATGAGAGAGAGAGAGAGAGAGAGAGAGAGAGAGATAGAGAGAGACGAGAGAGAGAGAGGAGAGAGAGAGAGAGAGTTGAGGATAAGCGCTTAACCTTGCAAAATACCCTCATGCTTTGTGCATTCATCACCTCTGGCTGCAAAATTCCAACTCTTGGTCTTCACGAGGGGGAACTGTTTTAATTAATAGGAGTAGGGTTGACAGTGAGTCTTTGGTGCCATTAAAACCGTTAGCTGTAGATATGTATCCCCATCCATCCATGGCCAGATACGTGTGTATATAAACACAAATCTAAACTAGAGTAAGACCAGTCTACACCAGAAAAAGATAGATGCTGAAGAATGAGGCAACCAGCGAAGAGGCGCATAACTGCAATTAACATGACAAGCAAACACGCCATGAAATATGTCTATTACTGCAAGACGTTATGGTACTCGCCCTGTAATTGACCCCTAGGTAGGTGCAATAACGTGTCCTATGCTTTGAAAGGATCCAACCAAAACGACTAAAGGTCCTTCTCAGATGACCTATGATGCCAGGGGACATAAGAATAGAGAGTATGGTTATATCAAACAACAACTGAAAATAATGCACCGGAATAATTAGTCAGCAACAACACAATAAAGCTAGAAATCATCTTGAATGAAGAACAAGCAAATGTATGTTGCTTGCAAGAAACTAACCTTAGTGGAACCATAGCCTTCAGAATCAGAGGCTGCCCGTGCTACGGATCCGATCGAAAATACAGACAAAAGGGTGGGATACTGACCCTTGTCTCATCATCTCATCTCATCATGTTCCTCGTGTACCTTGCGGTGTCGAGGTGAAGTATAAACATCGTAAGAGTGCCCGATTATGGGCTTCATGTATCGATATTCCCATGGACTCTGCTATTCCCTCCGTCCAATGTTTACGTGGTCGGCCTCTTCTTTTGTTTCCATCTGGTCTGTACATCATTGCTTGTTGTGGTATGCTGTTGACTGATAACCTACTTGCATGGCCAAACCATTTGACTTGCTGCTGTCTAATAAAATCTAGTGCTGCTATAACCCCCACTTTAGACCTGATTTCTTCATTTCTGATCTTATCTCTTCTTGATATGTTGAGTATTCTTATCAGGAATCTCATTTCTGTTGTTGTGAATTTTCTTTTCCCTTTTTCTGTCATTTTCCAGGTTTGGCATTAGTAGCATAGAGTTGGTAGGAACATTGTATTGTAAAGTGCTTTCTTAGTAGTTATTGATACATGTTTGTTCTTTAGTATTAGTGCCATTTGTCCAATGAGTTGGTTTGCCTTATTGTATCTATTTTCGATCTCGTCTTCTGATCTTCCATTTGATGATATTATACTTCCTAGGTACTTGAAACTCTTTACTTGTTTAGGTGAATTGTTGTTGTTTTTTCTTCTTTAGTTATAGACATTAGCTCTGTTCAGTCCGTTTATACTTCTTCAATCAATCAATCATGTGCCATGCCGGAAAGCGTGGGCGGTCATGACTCGCCATTTCACTAGATCACCAGTGTCGTGGATCAGCTCAGTGTTCCTGTCTCGTCCATGCCATGTGGCCAAGCCATCCAGGTATTTTCCTCTCGGTCTTCCTCTTGGTCTGTTCCCCTCGATCTTGCCAGGTGTCACTAAGTTCTCCAATCCATTTCTTCTCATAACATGTCCAAAAAATTTTGACTGTCTACGTCTAATGTCTCTAATCAGTTTACGATGTTCATTTGTCTCCTGTAGTACTTGGTCATTGGTTTTTCTGTCTGTCCATGGTATTCTTTGCATTTTCCTCAGAAACCAATTTCTGCAGCCATCAGATGCTTTTCAGCTTGACTGCTCATTGTCCAAGTTTTCACATCCATACAAAAGAACAGGCTCTATGTATCCCCTCAACACTCTTTTTCTCGTTTCAATTGACATCTTTTTATTGGTCAGAATGTTTTTCATCTTGCTAAAGGCTACTTTCGCCATGGCGATTCTTGTTCTAATCTCTTCAAGGCATCTCCCATCAGATGTTATAACTGTTCCAAGATAATTGTACCGATTCACTTGTTGAAGAATATTTCCATTTACTTGTATATTACATTGTGGCACTTCTTTCCTTCCTACTGACGACCATAACCTGAGTCTTTTTACAATTTAATTCTAACCCCAGTTGCTCACTGTGTACAACAACCGCATCTACTAATTGTTGCAGGTCCTGCGCATTGTCTGCAATTAATACTGTATCATCTGCATATCTAATGTTATTGATGTTTCTTCCTCCAATGCTGATTCCATTTATATCCTCTACATTTCTGAAAATATTTTCACTGTACAGGGAAAAAAGATCTGGAGACATCACACATCCCTGACTAACACCTCTCTTAATTGGCTGATACTGTCCCACTTCATTATCAATCCTTATTGCAGCTTGTTGTTTCCAATATATGTTTTTTTCTTTATGTTTATATTTCTTACCCTTGTTAAAGAATAATATCACTGCTTCCCAAATTGAATTAAAAATGTTAGATGCCGAGCATCAGAGGCGAAAACTCAGACAGACAATACAGATCTACATCTGATTAATTACTACTGTCTAGCAACCGGCCACAGACACTAGACACATTACAATTAAAAGAAAATAAGTATAGTGTTATCGAATTTAACTGCCACTCGCAAAGCTGAGGCTATGATAACATAGACCAGAGAGGAGAAATAAGGAAGACTGGCAGGATGATAATATCTTGATTAACAAGCCGTCTGACCTACATACCTACTACTCGAGGACGATGGCACACCACAACTATGCCTGGCTTGGCTTTTCATTCACCTGGAGTGAAGCATCACTCGAATTACTGGGGAACATCTTGGTGGCATAGTGGCCATCGGCCAGTCTTTCTAACTATAGAAAATGAACCTGTAAGTGAAATCAGTACCTTCTCAAGGTGAAACTACGAAAAAGCAGACTGGACAATGTACCAACACCGCATCAGCGTCATCATCATCATCATCAAGTGTCATGCCGACAGGCGTAGACGTTCGTGACTCCCCACAGATCTCGGCATTTGGTTTTCTGGATCAACTCTATCGTTGATATTCCTCCATGCCACGGTCGCAATCCATCCAGCATCATTTCTCTTGGTCTGCTGCTGCCTCTCTTCCCCTCGATCTTTCCAGTTGTCACGATGTTCTCCGGCGCCCCTCTTCTCATCACATGACCAAAAATGCTGTTTGTCTCTTTCTTATTGTGTTATATAATGTTCTAGTTTCATTAGCCTCATTCAGGCATTCTTTGTTAGTTACTTTCGCAGTCCAAGCAATTAGCAACATTCGTCTCAGGAACCACATCTCTGTTGCTTCCAATCTCTTCCTAATTCATACTGGTTCGAAATCTGAGTAAAACACATGAATAAAGTAGTTAAGGAGTTTGACAAATGCATACTAAAGGTAGCACGAGAAACATTACCAATTAGAGCTCGTAAACAATATAAACCGTACTGGAGTAGTGAACTAAAGCAGCTGCTTGATGATGTGGAAATATGTAGAGAGCAAGTAGAGGTCAAAACCAGCGTAGAGTAATACAATAGATATCAGCACACAACAGCTAAATGTCAATGGGCCAAGCTGCAGGGCTAGACTGAAAAGTGGTATAAGAAAAACAGTCACTGAACTTTAAAAGAGACACAAGGAAATTGGGAAAATAGTAAAATAACTTAAGACGAGGGCACAAGGAGGAAAGTAAAATATTGCACACATAAATACGGAAAACCTCATAAAGGAAAGCAAGCAGCTGACCCTTTTTGATCATTTCTCAAGACAAAATATTCAAATTAGCTCAGAGAAGCAACAAGAGATTCTAGAGGAATTGCAATACACAGAACAGAATTAAATAAAACAGGAAGCACTGGAGTCAACTATTACACTCAGTGAACTGGAGCTAGCAATATCAAAATTGAACATGAGAAAGTCACCAAGAGCTGACGGTATATCCAATGAAAAGATCAAGAACCCAGGACCAATAGCCAAAACAAAGCTGCTGAAGATCTTCAACAAATGCTGGACCTTAGGCAGAGTTAGGACAAATTACAAAAACTTATCACATGTAATCTATACACCAGAGTCAAGGATACATTTCATAGACTTGGGAAATACACTTCTGAAGTCGCAAGTAAAAAGTCAGAACAAACTACACTATCATTGATTATGTCTTTAAAATGATACTGTTCCACGCTCAAGACTTATTGGATATATAGTGTGGGCCCTAAACTTTATAGAGAATCCGTACTCGATGAGTGTGTGATAAATATCACACGGGCCATCTTGACTTCCCAGAATATTTCCTAGTACCCATTTATGCTGGGTCGACGCGGGAGGCGAGGTCATGTTTTTTTTGTCCACACCTCGAGGAGAATTCGAACAAGACCAGTAGGCCGACAGGCAAATGTGCTACAGATAGCACATACCGCGTCTACCATGTTATATAGTAACATACTAAAACTTGAATTCGCTTCCACTTGACTCCTCTCTTCAGGCTGCAAAATGTGAGAAAACAAAGACACACTAACATACACGGCAAGAGAAACCTGAATCAACTTCAAAAGCAGAGCCACACTATCACACAGGAAAGGAGAAACTTGCACCCACTTCACAGTAGAGTTAGACTATTAAGCACGCGGCACTAGAAGCTTGCACCAATGTCAACAATAGAGCCACGCTATCACACACGACAAGAGACACTTGCACCAACTTCAACAACAATGGAGCCACGCAATCACACACGACAAGAGATACTTGCACCAACTTCAACAATGGAGCCACGCTATCACATACGGATGAAACACTTGAACCAACGTCAACATAGAATCATACTACTACACAAAGAGACACTTACACCGACTTCAACAATAGACCACACTACTATATACGATGATACACTTGCACCCAATTCACAGCAGAGGTAGACTATTACGCACTTGGCAATAGAAACGTGTACACACTATCACACACGGCAAGCAAGATATTCTTACACAAACTTCAAATATACAGCCACACAGCCTTGCCAGATCCGCTCGAATTTATACTTCATGCATATTCCTCTTCCAGTATGGGGTGTCTCGTTAATATATGACTCCCACATTATACTTCTCCGGAATATACTCAGCTGCAAACTGGTAGAGTTGAAATATTACAGACCACCTCATCAGACGAGTATTTTTTGTTGCGTTCGCTCGCTTTGAACTCAAGCGTAGTCCATAACACTACTTCTAGTAGTGCTGGACTGCATATTGCGTATGGATTAGCTTTCCTTATTAACAGTAGCCCTGGCCATCAGGCGAACTAACTCCGACTTCAGAGGTACTTGTAATTTACATCCCCAAGTCAAGGACTGCAGGTCAATATTTTAGTCCAATTGTCCGGTGTAGGGGTTGAACGCATTACCTCGGCATCATCATATCAGATGTTTTAAGAACACGTGTTCTTATTCATTCGGCCACGCTGACCCACAGACGAGTATTTAATTTTGTGGAAATAGCCAAAAACATAAGTGGCTGGTGATCAATCTCTACTTTGAATTTCAATCCATACAAGATAGGTTGGAACTTTTGAACAGCCCAAACGAGAGAAAGACATTTAATTTCTTCATCTGCGTCGTTTTTTTTTTTTTTTTTTTGTTTTTTTTTTTTTTTTTTTTTCAGCCTGATTGAGCTTCCGGCTTGCATAAGCAACAGGGAAGAATAAAGATGCTTCATCTGTCCTGTCCTGTAACAATGTCGCACTAGTTCCGACGCTACTGGCGTATGTTCTTAGCGTGAAAGTTTTTCCCAAATCAAGAAGTTGTAAAATCGGCTTCGCAACCAATTTCTCTTTCAACCTAGTATATGCATTCTCACATTCAGCTGACCAAATAATTTTCTCTTGGGCTCCTTTCTTGGTGGTTTCTATCAATGGACCTACTATCGTTTTACATTTTTAAATATATGTCTCCAATTTGTTTTAAATATATATTTCTCATTTTTCCAACATAAACCTAGGAAACTGTATACGTAGGAAAGCCCTGGAGATAGAACGAGAAACCTAACTGACTAAATCATGAATAGAAAAAGATTTAAACACAATATGTAAAATGCCAAAACATATCCTAGTGCTGATATCAGCTCTGACTACAATCCTGTAGTCGTAAAATTACAAATAAAACTTACAAACACGGGTATAAGGACGACGAAGACACCACAGATAGATATATCAGCGGTGAAAAAACCAGACATGAGTCAACTATACCTGGTTGAAGTAAAACTATTAATATGAAAGCCTAATTGTTGAAGGCTTGGAATAATTTAGACCTAAAAATCTGAAGATAAAATTAATACAAAGTAGTAATGTGTAAAAACTAGCATAAAGATTGCAAATACCACCTTGCCAGTGAAGGTAAATTAGAAAATGCAATTATGGATAACCGATGAAATCTTGAGCAAAATGACTCAAAGAAAGAAAGTAAAGAACACTCTATCATATATATATATATTATATATATATATATATATATATATATATATATATATATTATATATATATATATATATATATATATATATATATATAATATATATATATAGTGGAGACTGGATAAGTAGAAGTCACAGGGCCGAAGGAATATGTTCCTACTTATCAGAAATTCTACTTATCCAGTCTGCACTAATTTACACTAATACCATGCAGTCTCATCTCATCTCATCTTAAGCAGTAGCATTGAGTAAACTGACTGTACCACTTAGGAAATATAGTTAATGAACAAGTAAATAGCAATACAATATCAGACATGTTTAATTATTTTAGAAAACGGAACATTAAAGTCATATGAAAATTTTCAAATTAATGAAAGAAAAAGTCAGTCGTTTTTTGAAACGATCCAACCAGCCAGCACTACAATTCCCGTCTGTCTGACCACCAAGACGTGAAAATTCTTCTGCTTTTGCAATAAGTAAAGGTGCATTTACTGGTACATTTGCCGATCTATTCGCAAGGAACCATTTTAAAAGGGAGCATCGAAAAACAATTTTCTGTAGCGGCCGTATGCTTTAAAATGCAGGAAAAGTGTCGATGTTGGGAATACCAAATTATCTATCTATATTCACTTTCTTCTTCCCACTATGTTCAACCTCTTTCAACAGCTCAATCTTTCTTTCTAGTTAAAATAGTAAGCTTTCGTCTACTAGCCCACTAGCCGCCATTGACATGTAGCGAGATATCATATGTGCGAGATTGTTGTTCTCCGGGCTGACTAAACATAATTCTTTCGTTGAAACATTTTTTTGGGGGAGGGGGGGGGGGGGGGGGGGGTGACATGAACAGTTCGACGTAAACATGACCACTTATATAGTCGGTATTCATTTTTATGTTTGACTAATCCGAAAATTCGAGTTAACCGAATTCGACTTATCAGGACTTTTTATAGAATGATAAAGAAGGATAATGGCTGGGACTAATCCAGTAACGTCGACTTAAGACAAATTCTACTTATCCGAATTCAACTTATATGGACTCGACTCTGTGTGTGTGTGTGTGTGTGTGTGTGTGTTGTGTGTGTGTGTGTGTGTGTGTGTGTGTGTGTGTGTGTGTGTGTGTGTGTGTGTGTGTGTGTGTGTGGGTGGGTGGGTGGGTGGGTGGGTGGGGGTGTGTGTGTCACGAAAATAAACTTGATGTTCGATCAATGACAACCAAGACCAGACATTAGTCTGCAAAAACAAGCAACCCTTTGATGTTGTATGGAATGAGAAAAATACGTCGCGTCAAACTGTCTGCCTACGGTCGGCATTTCTGTATGTTGTGGATTGTTAGAGAAACAAATACGTCGCGTTACAATGTCTACACCGGTCGGCATTTTGTTAACAAATTGTTGCTCGAGACGAACAACGGCGTCATCTGTCTGCAAGGCGGGAGTCGGCTTTTGAAGTGATAGACGGAATGTCTGACTAGAAGTCGGATGGAGTCTGTGATGTGGGGAGAAGGTCTCTGGCTCACTGAAAGCCAGGATCTTTGTTGTGTGAGACAAAGAATTCCCCAGATGAAAGTGAACTGGACGGCGGATTGATTCCAGTCAGTCGAAAACAGGCGGAGAAAACCAGACTCTGGACTGATTGGCGTCTAGACTTGTTGGTGACGTCACTCCAGCCCATATAAAAAGCGTTGCGGTAAACAAGTGGAGTTATTCGATCAAGATTTCTGAAGTGGGAAAGATCGGTTTTCCGAGTTGTGCTCAATGAAAGAAACTAGGGTGTCAAATTGTTGATATTTATCGGCGGACATAGATCCAGTCTGATATTGCCTAGTTTCGATTAGCAACCGGAATAGGCATATGGTTCCATTTACAGGTCAACTTATGTGTGCTATGATTTTTAACAGTGAAGCTAACACATTTTAGACGATGATGGCTCAGAATTTGAAGACAGAAGTTGCTGAGAGGCCTCTACATTGGGCTTATATCCAAGTTGGTTTGCGGGAACCTGGCTTCTGCTGAGCAGGACATGCTGATGAGATTTATGTATAGCAAGTGATAGGTATATCACTGATCAGTCAGAACATTGTAGGGGGGGCATCTGTGGGGCGTAATAGACAGTCTCCCCCTTTAGTTTTGCTTAAGTTACATTGCAGATCGTATTTTTCATTATAAATATATCTAGAAAAACGATCTTTTCCCTATTTTGCCATGTTTGTAGATATCTATAGATATGCCTGTATTATTGGCGAGAATTTAATCTCCTTAAACCTTGTGAATATTCTAGGTTTTTTAAACTATATAATATACAGTATATGATAGAACTATTAGTTGTGCATGCCTTCTGCCCCAGCGCAAGTTTGGCTGAATAACATATTCAGTTTTAGCCTGCGACCCTGGTGTCAACACGAGAATCTGCCTGGCCAGTTGTCGTCAGCCGGCAGATCGTCCATTTGGTTGACTGACCCGAAGCGGTGAGAACACAGGAGCCGATACTAGCTTTAAAAAGACACCTTGTAACAAAAGAATCCAGGCTCTAGTTAGCCTATATTTGGGAAAAACAAATTGCGAACCCAATTGATACCCAAAAGTAATATTTACACTGCTAGTGGCACTGTTCCCCCGTGGAGAGATTTAATCACCACAATTTGGAAGAAGTTCTGCACCTTCATTGGTGGTACCATGAGCCAGCAACCTGCAGCAACGCATACTTACCCGTCGTGAGCACCATGTCTATTGCCGGAGAGTGAATCCGCAACCTGAACAGGAACTTCACTCGAGTTGAAAAGCCGGACCCAAGTCTTGAGCTAAGTGACCGACCACCTCGGCTGACACCTTTAGCCTGCCAACTTAGTCTAAGATTTGATTGCCTACACACTAAGGCAACAGACTTTTACATGCCACATAGTTTTCAATAAATTAATAGTTATATGTGATACCAGAAGCATACCTAGTCTGTTGCTGTTATACTCTAATTTAATATTAGGATACTGAGAGAGAGAAGGAATGCAAGTTGTAACTTTATATTTGTACTCTTTCTCCGTGTTGTGAGAACGGATCAGTTAAAGGGGGCTCTTTTATTTTTGCAGGCATCCGTCGCCAGATTACTTAAGCCTACTGTCTAGAATACTAGTACGATTGTTCGCTTTACCTATCTGTGCCTGAACAGTCTGAAGACTTGGTTATTCCTGGGACTGTTCCAAATCATACATCCTAGTTCGAGCCGTTTCGGCCTCTTCTTCAGCAGTGATTAGTCTTTCGGAATTCTGAAAGTCTATCGGTTGCTATTTCTGATCCTTTCTATCAAAATAGTCAACATTACGCGACAAATACTACAACTACTACTAATACTAATACTGCTACTACTATTACTACCACAACCAATACTATTACTACTACAAATACTACTACTACTACTACTACCACTAATACTACTACTACCACCAATATTACTGCTAGTACCAATACTTCTACTACTACTGCTACTACCAATACTACTAATTTTACTACCAACACAACTACTATACTAAAACTATTACTGTCAACACTGCTACTACCACTAGTACTACTGTTACTGATTGATTGACTGGCTCCTTGCCGTCTTGACAGAAGACAGTTTGGCACATGTGCTTCATCTCATCTCATCTCATCATGTTCCTCTTGTACCTTGCGGTGTCGAGGTGAAGTATAAACTTCGTGAGAGTGCCCGGTTATGGGCTTCGTATATCGACATTCCCATGGGTTCTGTTATTCCCTCCGTCCAACGTTTACGTGGTCGGCCTCTTCCTCTGTTTCCATCTGGTCTGTACATCATTGCTTGTTGTGGCATGCTGTTGACTGGTAGCCTACTTGCATGGCCAAACCATTTGACTTGCTGCTTTCTAATAAAATCTAACGCTGCTTTAACCCCCACTTTAGTCCTGATTTCTTCATTTCTGATCTTATCTCTTCTAGATACGTTGAGTATTCTTCTCAGGAACCTCATTTCTGTTGTTGTGATTTTTCTTTTCTCTTTTTCTGTCATTGTCCAGGTTTGGCATTGGTAGCACAGAGTTGGTAGGAAGATTGTGTTGTAAAGTGCTTTCTTAGTAGTTATTGATACATGTTTGTTCTTTAGTATTGGTGCCATTTGTCCAATGAGTTGATTTGCCTTATTGCACCTATTTTCGATCTCGTCTTCTGATCTGCCATTTGATGATATTATACTTCCTAGGTACTTGAAGCTCTTTACTTGTTTCAAGGGATGTTCGTTTAGGTGAATTGTTGCTGTTTGTTCTTCTTTAGTTATAGTCATTACCTCTGTTTTGCTTGTGCTAATTTTCATGTTATGTTCCCTACACATTTCGTTTAGACTATTCATGTGGTCTTGTAATTCAGCTTCTGATTTTGCTATTAGTGCTTGGTCGTCCGCAAACAGGAGTTCTCTAATGGTTAGATTTGCAGATGGTTCTTCTTCTGTGTTCTCGTCATGCGGTATTCTTGCTGTCTCTGCTTGGCTGGTTTCTTTACATATGTTGTCTATATATGTTATGAACAAGAGAGGGGACAGGACACAACCTTGTCGTACTCCAGATCTTATGGTGAAGGGTTCTGAGTGTCCTCCAGTTGCTCTCACTATGTATTCACTGTTGTTGTATAAACTTCTACATAGGTTTGTTAGATGTGTACTCACTCCATATTGTTTAAGGATGTCCCACAGCTTGTTTCTATCTACCCTATCAAATGCCTTTTCTTGGTCGACAAAGGCTAAGTAGAGTGTTTCATTGAATTCGGCTGATTTTTCTATAAGTTGTCTAAGAGCAAAAATGGCGTCTGTGCATCCTTTGTTTTTCCTAAATCCAAGCTGCGTTTCGCGTAGCTGGGGTTCTAAAGTAGTTCGTAATCTTTTTTCAAGAATTTTGCAAAATATTTTCCCAGTATGACTCAACAGTGAAATGCCTCTGTATTGTGTGCAATCTCTTTTGCTGCCTTTGTTTTTCCAAATTGGGATAATTATGGCGTTTCCCCAGTCTCCTGGTGTCTGTTGTTCTACCCAAACATGGTTGAATAGTCTATGTAGCCCAGCTGTTCCTACTTCTCTTGCTGCTTTAATTAGTTCATTTGGTATTTCATCATGTCCTGGTGATTTGTTCAATGGGGCTAATCTGATGGCTTCTATAATTTCTTCTTCAATGTGCTTCAAAAATAAATAATAACTACAACCCATGGCGGTGGTGAATGTGACTGATAAGGTCAATTCGCGCTGTAAATGTTCGTCCGCAGTGGATGCATATGAAAACATGGTCAGTCATGCACCATCATACGTCTCACACGCTCGGTGTGTCGGTGTGTGCTTTATCTGCAAACATTTTCTCCTTTGTCTTTATTCCATTTCTGATAGTTGCACTAAATGCAACACGTTCAGCGGTGACTTGCTCTCAATGTGCATTATCGATGCCTGTATCAATCATGTCCTGCTTACAAACATATTTGTATCGTAGCAGAGGCCAACCCTGAGATCTCCTACCCATCTGTAATTCTCCAAATTAAGATATCCTTTGGTATTCTACCATCATCCATCCTCATACGTGTCCTATCCATCTTAATCTACGAAGAATGAGCATGGAGCACACCGTCACACAACCAGATCTTTCCAATATTTCAGTATTTGTGATTTTGTCTTGCCACTTAATACCAAGTATTCTTTGCAGACACCGCATATGAAAGCTGTTTAAAAGTTTCTCTTGGTGTGGGTAAGTTGGCCAGGTTTCATTGCCATAAAGAAGAGTACTAAGGACACAGGCTTGACAGACAAGGACTTTTGTTTTGGCAGTAAGCTTCCCGATCTTCCAGACTATTTTTATTAACCTGTTCATTGTTGTTGCTGCCTTACCAATCCTGATGTTGATTTCCTTATCTAGGGATAATTGCTATTTACCTCTAATCCTAGATATGTAAAATGGTCTACTATCTCTAGTTCGGTGTCGTCAATAAAGATTGATGGTACCCCATGTGCACCTTGTGACATAATCTGTGCCTTCTTTTTGTTAATTGTTAAACCAAATTCAGAACAAGCATTGGAGAATGCAGATAGTAGTCGCTGTAATTCTTCCTCAGAGTGGGTCGTAATTGCAGCATCATCTGCAAAAAAGCAACTCTCTGATCAGTACCGTCCTAATGGTGGTCTTTGCCTTCAATCTCTGAGCATTGTAGAGGCCGCTTGCTGTCAGGTCTTAGTGAGATATGACTGAGCTACCGTATAACAGTAGACGGTACTACCTGCTTTTTGGTAGCGCCGAACGTTGGACGGCGCTTACCAAACCCGACACCCCACGTTGTGCCAACGGCTTCGAGCGGAAGAGCGCAATTGGAAGGGTACAAGCCTTACCCCGGTGTGAGGAAATGCAACCTAGAGACAAAAGGGCATAGCAGGGCAGACCAGGCCCTAAGCCTTGGTTGGCGGCTGGTCTAGGATCTAAGCTCCGACAGGCGGACAGTTAGAGCATTGCTTTGCTGATCCGGCAGCTTCTGCAGCTTGTCTTATTCCAGATGTAGGGTGTTACCTTTCCTCTGGAGTGAACTAGGCAGGCTTAGAGAGGGATCATGCTGCATGGGCAACACATGATCTCTATATTTTAGCCCAGGTTTTGTGCTATGGAGAGGCAATAACTCCATCCCTGGTCTTAACCTGTCTCGGAATTAAAGCGAGAGGCAACTGTTACGGGTTTATGTCTCTGTCAATTGGCGTAGACATGGGGCGCTACGCGTTGCCTCTGACGGTGGGAGACACCTACAGGTGTCACTGATCAGCTACCGCCCGCCATAAGCTGGGCAGACCCCGGCCAATTGGGTGCTGATCCGCCACAGCCTGCCTGCTTCAATGGGTGCTTGGGACTAGGACAAAATCTGAATCGCAGGCTGTAAAACTAATGCACCAGGTACGGCTTGCAACCTGGAACGTGAGAACGATGTGTCCAGGATTTTCCACTGACTTGACCAATACTGAAGATGTGAGAAAAACGGCTGTGATTGTTGCTGAACTCAATCGTCTTAACATTGATACTGCTCGAGGCAAGTCGTCAGTTTTGCCTTCTTTCTGCCAGGCTCGGACGAAGGAAATCTCCATCGGCCTCGACCTGGTCCCCTCTTTGTTCGCTTTTATTCTAGCTTCATTCACTATGGCCGCCTGCTCAGTCAGGATCTTGTTGTGCCACCACGTAAATCGGCCTTGGGTAAGGGCGACCTTACACGCGGACAATACGTGTTCCGCTGTCTGAACCTTTTGAACCTTTTACAGAGGAGACAGAACGGCCAGTGGCTTTTCCCCACTTCGCCAACTTGGCAGCTGATGGCATGACATAGTAGAGGGATCGGACGACGAAACATAAGCGCAGTGGTGCCATGCACCATATGTCATTCCAGGTAAGAGATCTCTGCACTACCTCTTCCCTTGACATCCACTGGGCCTGCGGCGCCTATTGGGCAGCATTCCGGACTCTTTTGTCATCCTTCCCCTTGCGGATATCCTTAACCACTAGGTCCCTGTGTTTCTTGGTCGTCGCCTTGGACCACATCGGATCTTTGTCTTGGTAGCCGACGTTTTGTGACTATTGGTTGTGTATATTTGAGGTGCCCTAGAACATACCCCCCCCCCCATTATTTCATTATAATAGTATTATTTCATTACACTGAGTTGTTCACGTTTCTTGTAGAACTTTGTGTGGTTTTGTTGGGTAGTAGGTGATTATATTACATAAATTAATATCAGACTGAGAGAGCTGTGTGGCAAGGAGACTACAAACTTTCAGTCTAAAAAGAGTGAGCTTTATCCTCTCTGAATGCGGTGACTTTCCTGGGCTCATGGCTTTGCTGTCTACTGGAAAACTTTACTTTATGCCTAGTGGAAACTTTCCAGAGGTGTCTGTTCCAGAACCTGGGATATGAGCTATTCTGGTTTTCCTTTAGTAGTCGGCAACAATGATTTGGGAATATATGTCTCCCATTTCTATTTTCATACCACAGGAGACGATCAGTGTCTGTTTTATAGCGACGATGGCAGACTGCAAAATTAATAATCTGAGTTCAACATGCAGCAGATACAATATGAGTATAAATAAAGCGAAAACCGAAGTAATGCAAGTTAGCAGGTCTTCTGTCCACAAAGTATATAAGTAAATAGCACATCTCTGAAACAAGTCAAAGAATTCAACTATCTTGGAAGTATGGTCACAGAAGATTGTAGACTAGACAGAAAAATCAAAATCAGATATCAAAAAGTAAGTGCATTTACATATCAACTATCACTCATACTAAAACATCTAAATATACCTATGTCCGCTAAACTACAGATAATAAACAGCATATTCACACCAACCCTATGCTACCAATCTCAAACGTGGACATTATCACAATCACACTTTTGCAAAATCAACACCTGCTAGATGAGATGCTTGAAGAGAGCTGCCAACAATCCGAGACCGAGAAAGAAATGTTGTTATCAGACAGACAGTGGGATCAACACCTTGTGCCACATTTATTGAACGACAGGCGATCGAGTGGTTTGGCCATCTCGTTAGAATGCAACACCCTCAACTATTATCACTGGTCCTACATCAAAGATCATCTGCGACGAGACCAAAAGGATGTCTAAGAAGAAAATGGATTGACGACATCAAAGACATTGTACAATCACACGGAATGACACTATCCAATGCCACTCATCGGGCACTGGAGCGCCAATTATTCATCCCAACGACGCTTCACGGCATAAGTGGAAGATGATAATGATGATGATGATGATGATGATGATGATGATGATGATGATGATGATGATGATGATGATGATGATGATGATGATGAGACACAATAAAAACAAACACACATACATACCCGACTAGGACCTTAGTCCACATAAACACATTAATTAACTTAGTGGGGAAATATATGAAAATAATACAATAATATAATAACGAACCGACATCACAGCACTCGTGACATTCCCAAACGTGTTCCGTCCTCATCTACAAGAGTCCGCGAAGAGTCCACAAACTAATGGTAACAGTAGCAGTCTGCCCTGTACTCGGAGTTTTGAGTTTCCGCTTTATGTTCTGGTCACTCCCTGTAGCATACTTCTCTCCAAACCGTGATAATCTACCCGTTCTTCCACACTGTACACACGATTCCAAAGGGTCCCCTACCACATCTGCCTTGTCATGCACCAATATCCCACCAAGCGGTGCAGACCATGCCAATCTTATGCCTATTAGTATGCCACCATACGAGCATATCCTGTGGGGGAAAATCTAACTAATAGTCTCTATTTATTATTATTATTATTATTATTATTATTATTATTATTATTATTATTATTATTATTATTATTATTATTGAATGGAAGCTTGCCACCGCTGCCTGTCTTCACCTTTTCTATCATATTTTGCGAGACTGTTACAATCATAACATGAATGTTTTGTTTGTTCTCTAACCAGCGAAACGCCGCTGTGACTCCCTTCACCTCCATTCTCAGAATAGATGTTGTGGTCATAAAAACCAAGACACGTATCAATAAAATAAATAGGAATAAAAAAAACAACACAGCTGTCTGATTTGTCAGTATTAATCTTTTTGTCAAGAACAAAACAAACATAAATATAAGAAAATGAAAATGATTATTGTACATTGAAACATGATAGGATTTTTTACAAAGGGGCAGGAAGTTCATAATATACGCACTCGTCCTTCACCTTCCCCTTGGTAAAAAGTCTTGTTATCTTAGTCAAGTATGTTAATCGTTAGTCGCGGTTCCAACTACACGGTGAATGGTCGCCACTAATGCTCCGCTCCTGTTCCAGTGAATATCACACACAATGCCCCTGACTGTCCCATGTGAAAAGTGGAACAGACAGCAGTCCCGAAAAACGAACAACACGCACAGGCACACGTGCCTAAGGCGGCTGCCAGAATGCCAACACAACATCCGCCAATAAAATTACAGTTCGTGCCCAATGGAAGCGGCAGTCGCTAGAAAACTAGCTTTTGCACCCACATTGCTGTTTTAGGCAAAACCAGCTAGTTCAGCAGCCGGTCGCCTGCTATTTTTCTGATCATGCATTTCACAATACAAACCACCGCTGACAGATGTAAAAGTTGATTTATTTGGTTATTTCGAGATTTGAAATTTAAATATTGAGCACAACCCACTACTGGCAACGCTGATCGTATTCTAGTATGAACCTAAGGCCTATCCACGTCAATATGGAAGCACTATACTCGTGTTTCGCCCTCGTTTGAGCTCGCCAGTAGTGCATATCCTTGACCGGATCCGGAAACAAGCCACGGATCACTGGCGTGTGAAGCGGGTGTGTAACCACGTGGCACACGTTGGACACACAGCCAAATTATAATAACAGAATATTACAACGTCACCCATCGTAGGCTATCCTCAAGATCGCCCAATCGCCGCGACTGACGTCCGTCAATCGATGTGGACCCGAAACGATCAGGACCTCTCACTGGCAAGGAACACCAGGCCTCCTAAATCCTAATAAGTCCTGATCGTTTCTGATCATTTTCGGATCGTTACGCAGAATACACATTTCCAATGCCATTAGATGTTTTTTTTTTCTTCAACTTGTCTGCTCCTTGTCTACGTTTCACATCCATACATTAGTATAGGTTCTATGTAGAACTTCAAACTGTTTTTCTCGTTTCAAGTGTCATCTTTATATTAGTCAGTATTTTACCATCATCATCATTATCATCATCATCATCATCATCATCATCATGTGCCGTGCCGATAAATGTGGGCGGTCATGTTTCGCATGATCACAAGAGTCCATGATCAAATCAGTGTTCTTGTCAAGTGTCAAGTGGCCAAACAATTCAGGTATTTACTTTTCTGACTTTTCCTTGTTCATTTCTCATCCATTTTGGCAGTTGTAATTACGTTTTCAAGTTTATTTTCTCTTTGTAACGTGACCACAATATCTAAATTGTTCGTGTCTAATTTCTGTAATCAGTCATTCACAGCTGCACTAACATTATCTGACAGAGTATGTTCACATGACATATTGACTAAACTTCATTTAGTGAAACTTACTGGCCATGAATATAAGCATTCACATATGAACACTTAAAAATACCAACCACGAATACTGGCGTCCGTCCTTTAAAAGTGCAACTGTCTTTCTTATTTTTTTTAAAATAAAATCTCAGTCTGTGTTTGAGTAGGTCCACCTTTCTCTCTTATTTGGCGAAAGTGGATTGAAATGTATCGTTTTATCCATCACTGTTTATTTAAATATATGTTTTATTTAGCATTGAACTGGCTTTCTGTATTTACTCAGAAATACATTCAGATGTGTATTTTTCTATATATTGATGACTTGATTCATTTATTATTCCCTATTAATATATACGAAGTCAAATCCAGAAATTGACTGTAATAAGTAATATTATTATAAAATTATATTATCCAAAAGTTACTACCCCACTTTCCATTACTCTAAATGCTCGTTAGTCATTAACATATTTGCGTCACTGGTTTTATTATTTTATTTTTATTGTCCATCAAGAATGATGATGACCATTCATTTCATCCAGAGGGGTTGAAAGTATGGAGCCGTGAGTTCTAAGATGGCTGATAAGGTCTATTTTGACTCGAAATGTTCTATGACAATGTGAGCAAAGAATTCTTGACGTTTCGGGAGGAGGATCTCCCGCAGTGGGTTTTCTGTCCAGCCTTTTCTTCACAGCTCTTGCAGTCCTGGTTGCTTCACAAGTGACTGCCCCCTTGTGTAATGATGTACGCCACGAATTTCGGTCTTTGGTAGCAGTCTCCCAAGTGTCATGATGAATTCCAAAAGCTTTTAGTGAGATCTTCAGTGTCTTTAAAGCGTTTTCTCTGGCCGCCATGGGAATGTTTACCACAACGCAGCTCACCGTTTAAAAAAAACAATCGTTTAGTGAGCATGTGATCTGGCATGCGAGTCAAGTGAATAGCCCAGCGAATCTGATTCTCCATTAGTAGTGTTTGGATACTGGGCATGGACGCTCTTTCTAGAACTTCAATGTCTGGGATCTTGTCTTGCCATTTATCTTCAATAGCTTCAGAAGACAGGCTGTGTGGAAGTGATTTAATTTCATAGCGTGTCGCTGGTAAACAGTCCAGGTTTCACAAGCATATAGCAGTGTGGATAATACAACTGCTTTGTAGACTTTCAGCTTTGTTTGCAGGCTTATTCCATTTCTGTTCCACACATTCTTGTACGGGCTGCCAAAGATCACGCTGGCCTTGGAAATTATTGCATTCACTTCGTCATCAATTATGGCAGCTTGGTACACGGTGCTGCCTAGATAGGTGCAATTTTTTCATAACACTCAGTCTATGACCATTCACTTTGATGCTCGGCACCGTGTGATTATTCCCTGGCTGATACATAACTACAATCTTCTCCAAGTTGATACTGAGCCCAAAGTTGGCACAGGCATATGAGAAAGCTGAAACATTGTGTTGCATGTCTGCCTCTGAGTTGGCATTTAGAGCGCAATCATCAGCAAAAAGTAGATCTCTGACGGTGTCACTGGTAGTTTTGGTTTTAGCTTTTAGCCTTTTGAAACTGAACAACTTTCCATCCATGCGGTAGTTGATGTCTATTACAGTGTCGTTGTTTTCAAAGGCATTCATCAGCATATCTGAAAACATGAGGCTCTACAGTGTTGGTGCCAGGACAGAGACTTTATTAATTTAGTCAAATGTAAACAGCTCTTTCTTTTCTTCAAACATTTGAGTAATACAATAAACAGCCTGCCCCAACAGAATCACAATACTAGCATTAGAAGCACTGGTAAGATTTGGAGTATAGAAATTTACTAATATTTTGACCATAAATTATAACAGCTGGACTCCCTGGCCTAGGGTTAGCGTCTTTCTCCGTAATCCCGTATATTCTCGATAGTAACGTGATGTGGGAGAAAATTGGTAGCTGTTCTTGCCGCGTCGGTAACTTACAGGGTATGCCCCATCTGGAAATTACTTATGTCCCTTGTTGTCTTGTAAGTGTTGACTACTCTCCCGTTGCACTGCTATAAAAGTGGGTGTACTTTATCTGTTTTTGTGGAGTATTTGAGTAATATATTTACACTGGTGTGTGTGTTATTTGTACTATCTGTGTGTGTTATAGTGTGTGCTGTCTTAATTTCTCTAAGTGTCACAAGCTAGAATTTCCGAAGCCACGAGTCACAGTATATGTGTAATTCATGATATAGATCTTCGAGCTATGATTCTTAGATTCATAATCTAATGGTGTAGAGTATAAGTTACAAATATAGCACGAATCACATATGTTACAAACGACTTTTACAATATACAAGCACAAAACTGGCGCGTACATTTTGCACGCTATACAATAATCCCTTGTTTTAATTCATGTACGCTGCCTTTCATACACCTTTCATTCAAAAATTCATTCTTCCTTCTCGTTAAAATATAAGTGAAGTTGAGTATTCGGTTTTGTACATTTTTGCCAATGCGAAAAAGTGTTGGCAGTGATTTACAAAAGGAAAATTTTACAAACGCGATTAACATAAGTAGAAAAAGAATTATCAAAAATTAATTTAGGCTGCATTTTTGCTATAGCCATAATTTACGTTACCTTTACCGAAAAATCGGCGAATACTATATGCATTATATTTACAACATACATTTCAAAACAACATTTAATCTAACTAACTGATAAATGATTCTGTCCTCGATGAAGATTGTAGATGAATACTGTCGTCGCATGTTCCTAGTAGAAACGTTATGTTTGAAACATTCGATGGTTTTGGAGAAACTTTATAACAATGTTGCTGTCGGGTTTAGGCTCTGAATAAAATATCACAGTTCGTAAGATCGGGCAGAGAGGTTGTTGTTTCATTCGACTGGTGAATCAGGCATTCTCGTCAAGAGATCTGGTAAAATATTTTAGTTCCCTTAATGTGCTGAAAGTCATATGAGAAATCTTTAAGCAATAGGGCCCAACGAGCGATTATTTTATTTTTGGGTGTCCCTTGCTTGATCACCAGTAAAGGTGAGTTGTCGGTTTGGATAAGAAAGTGGGTGCCTCTGAGATACTTGGATAATTTAAGGACACAATAGGCCACACTCAGTCCTTCAAGTTCCGCAATACTATAGCGTTGTTCGGCTGGCTTTAACTTCCTGCTGACATAGACGACTGGATGTTCGATGCCCCTCTGCTTCTGCATGAGTACCAATTGTCAGGGTCTTAAACCTGGCTCGTTAACCTAACACATGTGAGACAGTACAAATACAACGTGATTTGACTTGAGACTCAACGACACGAAGTTTCGATGGATTTATTCACAGATCACGATCTAGAGATGATCATCACAATACATTAAGTTATCACAATACACTTACAAGCAACCCACAGCTTACAATCAGTCTCACAAGATGTACAAGCGCTCGACTTTCGGGCCACAGAAACACACAAGCCTTTCTCCCATCATACGTCCAGTCGAGTCCACGTCCCAGAGCTGTCTGGCTATTTCCCGCAACGCGCCTGTCCACCTGAAGTGGCTTCACGAGGCCTGCGTGCGTCCTGCTTTGTCCTTGCCTGACCGCTGGCTGTCTGTCAGCCGGCAACCTCGCAGGCAGGTAACTAATACTCGCCTGGCGGGCGTAACGATGTTACGGCATCCCTGCTAGGAACTATTCGCCTGGCGGGCGTAACGATGTCCCTGCATCTCTGCTGGCACTACATTGGACTCTGACATGCTCCCCCGGGACATCTTCATGAAAGATGTCATCTTTCATGTACACTCTATATACAATACTGGGTTAATATTTTAACCTTGTCAGAGTCAACCTTTCTGTTATATACATTGATGTAGAAATACATAAACACACACATCTTGGCATAGAAACATATAAGAAATGGACATTGTATCTAAACACATGTGGTGTTCAACCTTTAACACTCGTCAAGCTTCATCCTCTCGATGGCTGATTACCTTAATTGCATTATTGACCCAGTCAGATCGGTAATAACAGCTCCCCAAGCAATTACCTCGCAGCCTTTGAAAAAAAAGTAATAATATGCTTTTTGAGACAAAAAACATCTGGCAAGACCGGAATACGGCTTTATATAAGTCGCATTCAACGCTTAAACTCTGACCTTATTTGGCCAGGAGCTCTTGTGTTGGTCTGCAATGTCGGTAACACTCTACCATGCCCAGTAGATGGCTTCTTGCTGTGTTAACAATCTGGCAACAACATGGCTATTTATACACAATACATCATCGGATACATTTCAATTAACGCCCTTGGTGTAATAATGTAATAACAATCAAATGAAAGGGACATAAGTTCAAAATTTAAGAAATATAATATTTTACAATAATTCTACTATTTCTCAGCGTCATAGCTTGATGTTTTTCCATACTAGCGAAAAAATGTCGGTAGTATGAATAACTTACTCAAGATATGATTCTAAGATTACATTTAAAGAAAAATATTAATACACAATTCGTGTATTCGAAATTATTAAATCGTAAATAGTTTAGAAGTGTTATAACTTTTTAAGCTTTTGTTTGTCGTCTGCTAATTTTTACACTAAATTTCTAAATCATCCGGAAGTACACACGAAACAGCTGATGTTGAAAATCTGTAGAACACACTTGTTCCGGTCTGATGTAGTAAAACGGAATGTGCAATGTTCTGATCGTTCATGTGTTGGTTGTTTCAAATGGAAAAACTTCTGGATTTCGATTGACTGAAGTGGTGTAGATGTCAATGTTCAGGTCACACTTTCACACACGGAGTTAAAATATCCCTGGATAAGTTCCAAATGCAGCTACCACGGATAACTTTACAGTTCGCTTACGGTAAGTTGAGAGCGAAAGTGGCACTGTTCTTGTTTCGTAATATGTACAATTAATAAAGTTCTCTTTCTACCACACACTACACAATTATTCACAACAATCACTACATTAATAGTAAAATAAGAAAACTATGTATATTGGGAATAAACCCCTATCACATCATATAGACATACACAGCTTTTGTGAAACAAAACTTCACTGATGCATGGCTGTGTTGGTCCGAGTGTATTTTACACACTGCACTCAGACATTGGTGCTTACTGGGTCGGTCGGACAACGGGACAAAAGATCGGCTATTGTGTTGGTTCTGCCCGCGATGTGTCGAACTTCAAAGCTGTAATCTTGAAGCTTAAGAGACCAGCGAGCTATCATTTGGTTGGAAGGTACACCTGAATTGATAAATCTCAATGGACTACTGTCCGATTCCACGATAAAATGACGTCCTAGGAGGAATCTGGACAATTTAGTTATACCCACCACTAGAGCTAGGGCTTCCAACTGAGGTGTTGACCAAGCCCGTTCTCTCGGTTTTAATTTTCGGGAGACGAAGTACACAGGATGTAGGATGTTATTGTGCTCCTGCAACAAGACTGCTCCAATAGCCACGGAGCTCGCATCTGTGCGTAATCTGAAAGGTAAATGGAGATTGGGCAATTTCAGGATGGGATTGTGTAAGCTATTATCAGAAAAATAAGATAATACTTTCTGGAATGCAAATTTAAGGCATTCATTGCTTACAATTTTTTCGGGTTGATCTTTTGTTAGTAGGTTAGTAAATACCATGGTCAGTTCAGCAAAATCTGGTATAAACTGCCTGTAATAATTTATAAGTCCCAACAAACTTCTGACTTGCTTTTTCGTAGTCGGAAGTGAGAGTTTTAGTATCTTGGACACAATGTTATCGTCTGTCGTGACAAAGCCATTAGATATTTTGTACCCCAAGAAGGATATTTCCTGATAGGCTATGTCTACTTTTGCAGGCTTTACCGTCAGTCCGTGCTGTCTAATGCGTTCAAAAGTCTGTTCTAATGTCTTTATGTGGTCTGTCATCGTCTTTGTGTGAACACAAATGTCGTCAATATAGCAAATAATATTAGGAATGTCTACTAGTAAAAGTCGTGTCATGCGTACGAATGTTGCTGGGGCATTGACAAGCCCAAATGGAAGTTTGCACCATTCGTACAGTCCCCAAGGTGTGGCAAAAGCTGTCAGATGTCTGCTCTGTTCGTCTACTGCTATTTGCCAGTAACCTTTAGTCATGTCTACCTTCGTAAAGAACCTAGCGTCTGTCAGTTCTGTCAATAGGTCTTCAGAATTTGCCATTGGCTCTAAATCTAAAAGAGTTATCTTATTTAAATTTCTGTAGTCGACACAGAGTCTTATTGTGTTGTCCTTTTTGCGTACTATGACCATTGGAGATGAGAAATTGGATTGGGATCGTCTAATGATGTTGTTTTTCTCTAAGCTGATGATCTCTTGATGTAAGTGTTCTTTGTAATGCAATGGAATGGTGTATGGTCTGCATTTTATGGGTGTATTTGACGTGAGTGTGATGTGATGTTGTACTAATTCTGTTTGTCCTGGGTTGTTGGAGAAGATGGTGTTGTACTGTTGTATGAGATGTTTGCAACTGTCTGTCTCTGCTTGAGTTAACTTTGGGTTGATCTTAATTTCCTTCAAGCAGTTCGTCGTGTCTAATGCAGGTGTTGGAATTTCGTCACTAGCCTCGTCATCTTCATGGTCTATTATCACTGTACATGCTGTTGTGTCGTCTTGTTCGTTGTCTCTGTTGTAATATGGTCTTAGCATATTGACGTGGAATATTTTGTGTTTGTCTTTTATTTGGATCTCATAGTCTACAGGTGAAATCTGTCTCGTCACTTTAAATGGTCCTTGCCAAGACTCAGTCAATAAGTGTCTGTCACTAGGTAGAAGAAGAAGAACGTCCTGTCCAGGTGTCAACGTTATTGTCCTGTTACCTTTGTCAGCATACTGTCTATATGTAGCACCAGATAATTTTAGTGCATCCTTTGCAATTATACAAGATTTGATGATTCTTTCACGCAATGATGTAACATATACGTATGATGATATGGGTTTGAGTAAAGGAGTGGATTCAGTTAACATTTGGTGATAAATGCTTAATGGGCCACGTGGTTTGGCACCATAGATAAGTTCAAAAGGAGAGAAACCTGTACTAGCATGTGGTACCTCGCGATAAGCAAAGAGAATAGCAGGTAAATATACGTCCCAGTTATTGGGATGTTCTTGCGTGACTTTAGCAAGCATATGCTTTAAATCGCCGTTAAATTTTTCTATAATTCCACTCGAGTGAGGATGGTACGGGGAATTGAAACATTGCTTCACTCCTAGCATTTTAGTGAAAGCTTGAGTAGATGCGGCGATAAACTGAGTACCCCTATCTGATTGGATAGTGTCTGGAAATCCTATCCGTGAAAATATATGGAAGAAAACTTCCATTATGTCATTGGCAGTTATGTTCTTTAGCGGAATCGCTTCCGGCCAGCGGCTACATTGATCAATAACAGTTAATATATATTTATTCCCTCTGGTTGTTATCTGATTAAGAGGGCCCACTATGTCGACAGATATTTTCTCAAAAGGTCGACTGGCTAAGTCAGTAACTTGTAACTTTGCCTGTGGGTTTTTACCTTTCTTTACAAGTTTTTGGCAGATGTCACAACTCCTGCAATATTGCTTAATGTCATTGCAGAATTTGGGCCAATAAAACTGTAATAACAATCTTGATCTGGTCTTAGCGTATGCCATATGCCCTGCAAGAGGTATATCATGGGCAAGATGTAAGGCTTGCTTACGATACTCAATTGGCAAAACAGTTTGCTCTGTTGTGGTGTCACCTCTGGTATAATACCTGGTGAGGATACAATTTTTCAAAGCAAAATGCCATCTTGCATTTTTGGTTAACTTTGGCTTTTGGCCGATCAGATTAAAATATTTTGACAATGAAGGGTCAGCCTTTTGGGCTGTTACAAAAGTCTCCTTCATGGTTTTAGGAGGTAGGTAATACTGGGCTAAGCATTTCTATAGCCTCAGTCTGATTAATTTCATCTTGCATTCTAGCAGTAGATCTGGTTACTGCATTCACACATTCAATGATATCAGATGGTGATGAAACAGTGTTATCAATGATGTCATGAGATTCTAGTGCTACATTAGATACCATACATTCATTAGGTGGTACAACAGTATCAATGATGACATTTGATGGTGATGTTGTGATCTCATTAATGCAAAGAGATGTTATGTCATGAGGCATATCATTCACCTCTGGTAAATTTCCAATTATAATATCACACACCGGGTTTGTTAATGCTGCGCATTTTACTTTCCCAGTGAGGAAAGGTGTTTGAATATATGCCCATGCTAGTGGGTATTTTTCAATATTGCCAGAGAATGTTCTGCATGTTACGTGCCTGCCTGTATAGTCTGTAGGCATTATGAACGTTCTCTTCAGTCCAATCAATGAACTTCCCGTGTCCCGAAGGACTGTAGCAGGCTTGCCATTCACGTATCCTTGATGGATGTTTATTCTGCCTTTGGAATCTACTACCAAATTAGCTTCTTCATTGGCAATAGGGATGGAGTGGCCGCATGTTAAGATACCATCTTCATAGAAAGTATTACAAACAGTACATTTATTTGCGTTAAACATATCAAAAGCCTGTGCTGAGTTCACAGGGTGTTTCTCTGATTGTTCTTCATCTGATGATGAACTATCAAATAAGGCGGCATTGGCTTTCTTTGTCATTTGCCTACCTTTACAATCATGGCGATAATGTCCATACGCCTTACAGAGGAAACATTTACGCAAATTTCTAAAGGATTTACGCTCCTTATCTTGTCTGTTTACAATGTTCTGTAAATAAGTTAGATATGCGGGGTTCTTATCGCACATCTCACCTTGATGATGTGAGATTCTACAATATTTACAGTGGTTGTACTTCTCAGATGTAGGCTTATGAGGTTTTTGCCTACTATAGGGTTTGTCATAGTTAGCCGATGCTACAAAATTGGTTTCAGTAGCTTCACTGGCAAAACAATGCTTGTTGGCTGTGTAATACGCCGAACCACGTCTCTCAATCTCATCCACACTTGTGCATTCATTCTCTTGCAAAAACTTTGAAAATGCTGATGGAATAGATGAAATGACTTTATCTCTGATGATAAGGTCTTCTAACTTTTGATAGTTCTTATCAATTTTAGCTGCTGAAGTCCATTTGGAAAATATATCTCGGACTAAGCAGAGGTAGTCAGAGAACGTTTGAGTCGGTTTGGGGCTCAACTTGCTGAATTGTTCTCTGTAACCTGCCTCATCTAACATAAAATGTGCCATAATCTTTGACTTTAGATAATGGTAATCTTTTCTGAGGTCTTTGGGGATAGTCTCAATGACTTTAAGAGGCTCCCCTGATAAACTCCTCATATAAATAATATTCCATTCAGACAATGGGACCTGGTAATGGTCCATTAAAGTCTCAAAATTTTGGGTAAAGGCTGCAATGCAGTCACCCGAGGTATAATTACGTACGATACCTTGATATTTCTTGTACTGGTTTTCTTTCTCCAGTCTCTCAGATTTCTTAGACTCTTTGTTAATGGCAGTCTCAGTATCAAGTTGTTTGATTTTAAGTTGCAATTCCAGCTCTTCCCGTTTACTCTGAGCTGCTATTTCTGCTTTCTTCAATTCGATATCTAGCTCTGCTTGTTTTGTCTTTGCAGACAGTTCTAGTTCTGTCTGTTTTGCTGCGGTTGCTGCCTCTGCTTGCTTTAAGGCTGTTTCTGCCTCTAATTGCTTGGCAGCTCTTTCAGCCGCTCTTTCATCGCGTTCATTAGCTTTTTCCTGTACTAGTAGGTATTCAGAGTATTTCCTTTCACTCCACTTCGTTAACTCATCACCTGTTAACTTTAACTTTAACCCCATATCGATGAAATCATTTAATGACGACATGATGGAAAATGCAAATGAAATATCAGACACACAATTTGTTACAAGTTGTTAGTAACGTGAACAATTTACAATTGTGTTCTATTTACAATATGTGCCTCAATTTGCATCCGAAAGTATAAAGAAAGAAAAATATACTCAAGTGTCCTGGATGCGGTGAAGAACGGTTGAAATTTGGACTAGGAACTGTAGGGTCGCTACTTCAAAACGCAAATGACCTCTACGGCAAGGGTTTCAGATGGCACAGAAAACCTGCTTTGTTTTTGGAGAAAATAAATTAACGTCTATTTGATGTGGTGTGCCTGCTTGTCACTAAGTTTTGATTAGGTTTGTATGGCGTTGAGTGTAATTGTAGGTCGTAATGTTGTCCGTCAACAATTTTTTTTTCCACAAGTAACTTTCTTTCCAAAACTTTCTGCTTTCCACAATTCACTTTACAAAGACAATCTAACTATATCTGAACACGCTACAACATTGATGACACATCACTTACATCAAGATGACATTCAGTAAGGACATAGACATCAAGTTTACAAGATGGCGACAAGGTCACAATGGCGACAACTTCACAATGTCGACAAGGTCAAAACGGTGACAAGTTTCACAATCACAAATGTTTTACACGTTTACAAGATCAAACAATATGTATGCACTGTACGTTCACATTTAGTCTCCATGTTTAAACAATGTAATAATATATATCAAAATGAGCCTTCACAATCACATTTAAATGTACTATAACGTTGAACAAAAATTTCTAAGTTCACAAATCTAGGTTTTAAATGTTAAATACTTAAACTACGTTCATTTTAAAGCCGGACGAATGCCACCACGTCCACACATGTCAGGGTCTTAAACCTGGCTCGTTAACCTAACACATGTGAGACAGTACAAATACAACGTGATTTGACTTGAGACTCAACGACACGAAGTTTCGATGGATTTATTCACAGATCACGATCTAGAGATGATCATCACAATACATTAAGTTATCACAATACACTTACAAGCAACCCACAGCTTACAATCAGTCTCACAAGATGTACAAGCGCTCGACTTTCGGGCCACAGAAACACACAAGCCTTTCTCCCATCATACGTCCAGTCGAGTCCACGTCCCAGAGCTGTCTGGCTATTTCTCGCAACGCGCCTGTCCACCTGAAGTGGCTTCACGCGGCCTGCGTGCGTCCTGCTTTGTCCTTGCCTGACCGCTGGCTGTCTGTCAGCCGGCAACCTCGCAGGCAGGTAACTAATACTCGCCTGGCGGGCGTAACGATGTTACAGCATCCCCGCTAGGAACTATTCGCATGGCGGGCGTAACGATGTCCCTGCATCTCTGCTGGTACTACATTGGACTCTGACACCCATGCTATGGTGGTAGTGCTGGTGTCTGATTTCAAAATAAATGGAGTATTTATATCTGGGAAATGACGAATGAGTGCATTTGAAAAAATTAACTTCAATTTCTTGATTGCGTCAACTTAATAGGCACTCTTACAAATCATATTTATACAAGATTCCATGATTGAATATAGAATAACCTTAATGGAAGTTGTAAGAGTGGATGTGAATTTATTATAGAAATTCATTACTGTGGATGTGAGTATCACAGACAACTCATTTGTCAACAGGATTATGGTTGACGATAACTTCTGATGTATACGCAGTGCTGTTGTTAGTGTAGTTCATAACATCAGTAATGTGAGTAGTCTAAACAGGTCAAATCTAAACTTTGGTGACTTTGGGTGGTTAGGTCTGTCGGTTGCATTGTGTGTCTTAGAGAAAGTGTTGTTGTCGCTGTGAGTACAACTAGTGAGTTCTAACTCCGTCTTGATCTTGTCAATTGTTTCCCTGCTGTTGAGTGTTGAGGAAATTCGTTCATGTTCTTTCTCTTCTCTTAACAAATTTTCTGCATGTTTCTTCTCACTCGATTTTGCTAGCTTGTCTCCTGTGTATCCTAGTTTTTCACCTAACTCGATACACTTTTCTAAGATCGACATTTTAGAATTTTACAATATTCTTACTTGTATACAAAAAGAATTATCTCCCTTACCAAATACTTTGCGTAAACAAGTAGATTATGTTCCTTTACTTAGGATCACAAAAATGGTAAATACATTTACATGCGTGAAAAAGAAAATGAGTGACTATTTAGGATCACAATCAAAGAAATAAACTTTAACTTAGCTGATTTTGAGGAGTTGCTCTAGCACTATCACTGACTTGTGTACTTGACGTCTTAGGCCACCTTTCTACACTTCTCTTGAAGCAAAATTATATTACATCAACCTGTTGTGGGAAAGAAAAACATTAGTCTCGTCGTGAAGTCGTGTCATTGTCATGTCTGTGTTGAGAGAGAATATTCGATAAATAGCTGTAGAGTGGAGTAAAGACAATTACTTATCAAACTGTTAAATTGTCGTTGTCGTGTGGTGTGTACGCTTATAAATTTTACTTGGCTAGTCCAAGAACCGTCACAGTATTTTCTATGTTACTGTTTAATTTTAATTGTCGTAATTAATTGTCTTGGGACTCGCCAAAACGGACTTGATCCCCCATAACTAGCCTGTCAACGTCTCAAGGGGTTAGAAGATGGGTTCAGATAGGCAGATGGTGGGAGCACAGATGTGGCATAAACGCATAAACATATAAGGCATATTTATTTACAAACCTCATCATGTACATATCACAAGATTACAATAGTGTTACATAAACGATCAACATCACTCCAATACTTGCTCTCGCACCAATTCTCTCAATATTCTCACACGATCCTCGCGCTCTTATCACAGCTAAGCGCACTCGTATCACGCTTCGCGCACAAACACACGTCTAGTAGCGGTCACATTTATTTGCACTGAAGTCTAAATGTAGGTCTATTCTGTCTCTCCACTCAGTCATGCATCCTCTCTCAGTCGTGTCCAAACGCCCGTCTGACTTCTCCTCTACAGTCCGGTGGTCACGAGGTCCTGCCCTCGTGCAGTCCGTGGGAAGTCGTACTGTCACGTCTGTCTCGCACTCGCCTGGTTGGGGCTAGGCGTACTGCGTAATTCTGTCCAAGGTGAACCTGTCACTCAAGGGTACAGTCCTGTCTCTACTGTCCTAAGCTTCTAGACTGTTCTACCCACGTACTCACCCCATGTCCCTATGTCTGTCCTCTGTCCTCTGTTATGTCCTGTCAGGACCTTGACATAGCACAAAACAAATTTATAACAGCGGATACTGTCTGTCAATTGACATTTACTGCCTATGCAGCACCATTCGGCGAGCCTGAGGAAATAGGGACGCCTGGATAGTGCAGTCGCCGCGAACTGTACAGGTTAGGGTTTTCTTGCCCCCGCCCCCTCTGCCCCCCCCCCCCCGCACTCCGACAAAAATAAATTAACACCTTACCAAGGATTCGAACTCTGGTCTACAAGTAGAGAATCCGGCAATCTAGCCACTCGGCCAACCAATCCTCGCGTATATATACCTCGTTAAATACTGAGATCTGTATGTATTGTTTACCAAAACAGACCAGGAGCACGTGAATGTGGGTAATTTCTTATAGGTAACTACATAAACCATGTCACCAAACTTCTACTCAGAATTATCACCAGTAGAATCAGAAAGAAAATAAAGATGGAAATTTATGAAAGACAGCATGGATTTTTAAAAGGAAAAGGCACAAATAATGCACTAGTCGCGTTACGAATAATAATGGAGTTAAGTCAAGAACCGACATCACATTACTCGGGAAATTCCTTACATGATCCGCCCTCATCTTCAACAGCCAGGGAGAGTCCTAATAGACTAAGATAGAGGTCAATAGATAAATAGAAAGACATATGCTTGTGCTTTATCCATTATACCAATTAATTAGTTAGTCGACAGATCATCCTCATTGCACATCGAACCATTCAGTCCATAAGTGCTCGGATCCCCTCCTCAGCAAATCCCGCAGCGTGTAGCGGCTAACGAAGCCAGTTCTGTGTTGGTTTATCAATCTTCTTTGGCTTCCTGCGTAGTGTTCTTGTTTGGCCACACCTCTTTTAATTTGCTGCTCTCGCAGACTGGCCATTGTTACCGATTCACAGTCATCACTTGGTTCTCGCAAAAGTCTTACTTCTCGTAGAGCATTCGGAATGACAGCCTGGTCCATGGTGCGTCAGCCCTCCACAGTAGCCTCACCTTCGAGCTTGTCAGCCCGCTCATTTCCTTGTACTCCCGCATGCCATGGCACGAAGATAAACTAATCTTTGCCAGCCGAGACCGCTCCAGAGGCAGCAACCATTCTCTTCGGATCGACCCCATCTCTATCCTCTTGATCATGTTCATTGAGTCGCTAAGGAAACAAGCCCTAGTGAATGTCTGTGTCTCGAGCCATGTTATTGCTTTACTTACTGCCATGACTTCCATGGTCAGGCTACTTGTGGTTTCAGTGAAAGCACCAGAGTCCTCCTTCACAATTCTCCCTCCGGCCCGAGCTGTAAAGGCCCATGAGCTTCTCACATGTCGGACGACCGACCCATCTGTGTAGATGACCGCGTCACCGTCTAGCGAATTCTCGAAAATCAACGCTTGTACTTCAGCCTCCACAGCAGCCGGATTTTCTTGTCTGCATTTCCTATCTAGTTGGATGCAAACTGAAAAGGATGTGCAGAAGTCTGTTGGCACTTGCATCCACTCATCGCCATGTTCTAAGTCCTCAAGTGAACACACCTGTTGAAGAATGTCTTCAGCTTGACCCATCCACGACCGTCCTCTTTTTAACCTGCTGTCCTTCACCTTCCTAATTTCACTATGCAGTGGATGTTGTGTGTTTGCGTTAACTCTGAGGTAGGCGCGTGCCCTGCAAACTTGTATTCTCTCTTCAATGGTTGGAAAATCAAGAAGGTAGAGCATCGCCCTGCATGCTGTATCTCTTGTACATCCAAGAATAATGCGCATAGCTTCATTCTGTATCCTTTCCATCCTTTCTATCAGCTTATGACTGAGAGTCAGGATTGCCATTGCATACTCCAAAAAGGACATGACCAGCCCCTCGTACAGAAGACATAGATGGCGCTGCTCACAGTTTGCTGCCGCCATCACCCGCATCGCTGCCAAACCCCGCTTGGCCTTTGTTATCACCTGGTCTATGTGCACATTATAAGCAAGGCTTCGATCAAACCGTATCCCCAGGTAATTCATTGCCTGCGTTCTTTCCACCGTATCTGAACACAGCATTACAGTTGGTGTTGAAGTGTTGACAATATGATTATTCAACGAGAACCAAGTCACTGTTGCCTTTGTTGGGTTGACCATTGCCCCAGGGACGCAGAGGTGTTTCTAAGGCACCAGGGCCGGGTTATATACTGGCCAAGACCTTTTGACGCGTCCTCGCCGAGCGTCCTGGGCAACAGGTCCCTTCGGGATCCTGGCTGAAGTCAATAGGATCGCCGATTCCTCCGAAGTCGGAGAGTGTCTGCCTGTATGGCGAGGAACCACCAGTCTGCACACCAATAAGCCAGACATGGGACAACGGATACTCACGCAAACCTCAGGTCCTGTATGACATCACACTGATGTTGGACAACAGGATGCCTTCATCCGACATACAGGACTTTGCGTTGGAGCTCAAGCCAACGAACACAAGCAAGCAACCATTGCCCCAGCTTCATCATACCAAGTACTTATGCGATTGAGTTCGGTTTGCAGTTCCACAGCAACCTGCTCTCTATCCTTACCCTGACGATACACTAAAACATCATCGGCATATGACAATGTCCTGCCAGGTCCAGTGATCTGCTCACTGGTGGTTCTCACTGTGTAGGCGTTGAACAGTACCGGAGATAAAGGTGATCCCTGTTGTAGGCCAGGATATATTGTTGTTGGTTCCGAAGTCCAACTGCCACATCTAAAAACTACTTTCCGTTGGAAGAGGGCTGCAGCGATCCAACCAGCGATCCAACATTATACCAATGCATTTGATAAAGTGAAGTATGATGAAATTATCAAAATGTATTATGAAATTTTTATTATTGAGACAGATTTCAAAATAATAAAGAATATTACTGGAAACAAGTAGCAGCAATTAACATCGGAAATAAGATAGCGTGGTTTTAAATTTTGTATTGTAAAAATAGTACACAAACGTATTAATTGAAGCGTTAAATATTTCAAAATGTTTTCGAAAAAAGTGAAAGCACAGGTATAAATAGCTGTATCGTTTTCCAAGCCTGAATTCTGGTTCAAAGAGGCCACCAGTGCTTATCATGATCTTTGGTGTGTTACATATTATATAAATTAAAGATATTAGAATGATCTGTTTAACTACACGAATGTCTTTCCCGACGAATTTGTCCTTGGCATCTTTAGATAACATATCTTTACTCTTTATACAGGAAACATCCCTTACTGTATCTTTGTCATACACTTGTACCTGTGAAGACTGCCTGAACTTTTACGCCTCGCGAAGACTCTTGGCCATGACTACAACGCAGACAATTACGATGAACTCGGTAACAACGGGCAGTATCGTATCTATTAAGGTCCATACGACATGCTTTACTGACTCTCTGAACGGTGATAGCCAAAGTATTGGTCTAGAGACATTAGACTTTCTGTCCAGAGTATCAACCATTCCCATATTGGCGAGAACCGGGGTGTACGTGGCTACAGCGAAAACAGCAAATCCTGTCATGAAAGCTGTCGTTCTCTTGATCGTAAAGGAATGTTTAAAGTGTAGAGGCCTGGCTACACACATACAACGGGCAACTGCTAGAAAAGTTGTAGTTAACATGTTGGTTACATTAATCAGTATCATAATGTTACCAAAGATTATATAAATTCCATATGGTTCAATTGGAAACAGTTTGAAATATGTTTTCTCGATGTAACTAAAAGCTGCTGAGATTGCGGCACAAAATAAAGATATAAGAAAAGCCAAGTCAAACACTGACAAGGCAAGGAATGACACAGTTACGCCGTCTTTGAGTCCCATAGCGATGAAAGTTTTGATGTTGATAACATTCGATATTATTCCTAACATTGAAAAGATAGCCCATGTAACACAGCAGAATAGCAAAATAATGATATACTGGCTTTCAGCTACGATTCCCGAGAAGGTGTTAATCTTAATTGTGTAATTAACCATTATATAAATGACTATACTTTATGTGCTTACGTGACAAAAGTTGGTTTCTCTAGTGCTTGTAATCTGCGCTTGTTTGTTTCTTTGTTTTTTTGTTGTGTTTTTTTTTAAATTTCAATGCTGCTTTTGTGTGTGGATCTATTGTCTCTTCCAGCTGATAATGTAACTATGATGAGAAAGCTAACACCCTGTGCCTTCTGGATTTCATTAACTCTTATATGACGTGTGAGGCTGGTGCAGCATTATATGTGGTTCAATGTATTGTTCTAGAAAACGGGTTTCCTATTTACGTCGTTTTTAAATCTACATTGACGTCACACGCGGTAATGAATGGAGCATTTAAAATGTATAACCGAGATTAAACTTAAAGATATTGATTTGACGTTATCCCATCATGAGCGCTATAGAAAATAGGTCACAAATGGATAGGGTCTACTACGGATTAAAAGTTTGAAGGATAATTTTGAACAGTATTATCCTAATTAAACATTGTTTCTAAATAGAAGTGCCATTATCTAACCAAATGTAAATGCAATTGTTTCTCTGTGCATACTTTGTTTCTTGTTTCTTTGTTGTCATGACACTCGGTGATTGTTAAAAAAAACCTCGCGGGATATGTCAGTGAATATATCAGTCGCTATTCTAGAATGTTATGTCTATACAGAAATCTATTGCCCATTTGGTAAGGATTCTAATGACTGCCATTATACCAATTTCAGTATTTAGAAATTGTCAAGGAAGTAAGTGAATGGAAAACAATTTCATGTAATGTTTGTCAATTTGAGGTGTTTATTTCTTCTTTCGTTCTGCTTGCAGGTGGAGAACTATTTTCCGCTGTTTTCTGACAACTGGCAATTTGACAAGTTCGACGCTTATTATAAACAGACAGAGAAAGAAACGTAAACTCAGAGATAAATTAATTCCAATAATTGTAAATAAAATAGGCAGGTCTTGGAAAGAGCTGTAGAAGATAGCAACATATGGGAGGAGTGAGAAGCAGATGAATGTTTAACTACAACATTGACATGTCAAAACTAAAGATTATGATATTTTCATACCATCGGTGCCATCCAATTTATGGAACACTGATACGTGTATGCATTTGCTTCCACCCATGCACACAAATGCGATGCGTAATTGAACAATTGTTGACACTGAATGGCAAATATCGCAGGCGGTAACTGAAATTGGTCTAACAGTTCTAACACGACGACGTTGCTTGTGCACATTTTATTAAATAGATCAATTTAAAAACAGAGCCATGTGCAATACGTTGTATAATATATTGTTTGTGGCTTCTGTGCTTACATTCAACAAAGGAATACATTGTTTTGAAAGATATTCATGCTAACCAGAGTAATGTTGGTGGCCGATTATGATAAGAGAGTACAGACTTGCAGGAAGTTTAAAATAAATCATTAGAAATGCTTGCAACCAAGCCCGCTGTACCTTCTCGTGCAGTCCAGTCTCTGGATCCCATACTCCAGTTGTCGACTAAAACTGATCTTGCGAACATTAATTACCTTTTGATTACAAATCATAACTCCATAGTCTTTTTTTTTAAATACGCATATCCTTTACAGCCGGTCTCTCTGGTCGAGGAGTTACAATACTTTCTCCGTAATCCCGTTTATTAAAACAGGCTCTCGCAGCGCTCGAGAATTGGAAGCGGTTCTATCCGCTCTCGTGACTTGCGGGATAATGAGCCGGCCGCTCAGAAAGCAATGGCAAACTACTGAGCTTAATCTTGCCAAAGAGATCAACAATCAACTGAAAGATGCTGATGTTGACAGCGATGTCCTGTAAAGGATACGCAACACGTTTATATCCTTTACAAGGCATTAGTGTCAACATCATATAGTAACTGCTATATGCTTGTGAAACCTGGACGACACGCTTGGAAATTAAACCACTTCCACATAGTCTGCCTTAGGAAGCTATTGAAGATTAAATGGCAAGACAAGATCCCAGACACTGAAGTCCTAGAAAGAGCGCCCATGCCCAGTATCCACACTCTACTAATGAAGAATCAGATTCGCTTGGCTGGTCACTTAACTCGCATGCCAGATTACAGGCTCCCTAATCGAATATTTTACGGCGAGCTGCCGTGTGGTAAACGCTCCCAAGGCGGCCAGCGGAAACGCTTTAAAGACACTCTAAAAATGTCACTGAAAACTTTTGGAATTCATCATGACACATGGGAGACTGATGCCAAAGATCGAAATTCGTGGCGTCCATCATTATGCAAGGGTGCAGTCACTTATGAAGCAAACAGGACTGCAAGAGCTGCAAAGAAAAAGCTGGACAGAACAACCACCGTAGGAGATCATCCTCCTAGAACGTCAAGCATTCTTTGCCCACATTGTCAAAGAATATTTCGAGCCAAAATAGGCCTTATCAGCCATCTTAGAACTCACGGCTCCATACTTTCAACCCCACTGGATGAACTGAATGGTCATTATCATTCTTGATTGACAAACAACAAAACATGTTTGATTGTTGAATGGAAGCCTGCCCCTCTGCCCGACGCATGCCTCCTCACTTTCCTCATGATACTATGACTTGCTCGTTCTTAGTGAATCTGTTACAATCACGACTCTCGTGTGCTGCATGTCCCCCGCCAGCGAAACGCCGCTGTGACTACCGCCAGCTCCATTCCCAGGCTAGATGTTGTGGTTATAAAAACTAAGACAAGTATCAATACAATAAGTATGATTACAACCCAACACGGCCTGTTCTCCGTTTCGATATGCACTACTTATGTCAAGAACAAAACTAACATAGATATAAGACAAGTAAAATTAAATTAAACCACTATTAAAGTACATTGAAACATGATAGGAATATTTACAAAGGTATCGGTGTTTCATAATATACACACACGTCCTTCACCTTCCCTTTGAAAATGGCCTTATTATATTAGTAAAGTATGTACATTGGATTGTCAGTGCATTGTTTATATATATATATATATATATATATATATATATATATATCCACTCTTAGACTAATTAACAACATTATAGAACGCTTCCCCTCTTTGGTGCATGTCTAAAGTGGGTCGGCCATCTTTAAATTGTCATTATGACTTCACCTAATTCGTCAGTTCCATTATGCCACGTGCTAAACACCCTTGACATCCTTAACAACATTACTGACAGGTTACAAGACAATGGCATGGCTATTGTGATTTCTATCACACATTTAAGTTTTTCATTTGTATCCCTCTTGCATTATATGAAAACATCACAATTGTTATAATCTGTAGTTGAATGTTTATGTTGTCTACAGAATGTCACACCTAGCTGCAGCCATCTACTGGACCTGTGGTAGAAACTGGCTTGTAATTATGACAAAAGAACTGTTCATACAGAGGTATTATGTCATGTATGCAGCCTCTGCAGCATGACCATTGTTGCCGCGGTATAACTGTCATTTCTCTAAAGTTAATTAGAGCGTGTGTTAAGGTAGCTTCAAGGATATGAAAATGATAACTGGAAGCTTCATATACGTATCGTGAACTACATCTTAGTCGTGCTACTGGATCCCGGACAGACAGGTTTAGTACAGTAACCATCGGGTTCTGTATCATATACGTACACGACACTCGTTTTGCTTTTTATTTTTTCTGATTAGCTGTATGCTTAACCCTTTACGGTTTATATGTATATATAGGGACATCCTAATCCAATGTCGAGAGGATGGCACCATCCTATCGAAAAGGAACATGGATGGGACAATACCTGAATGTAAATTGTTTTGCATCCATATAAAATAAGTATGGGTTGGTGAGATCCCCATTTAATCGAGCTAGGAAGGCGTGGCCCTACGACACACTAAATGAAGAACTAGACATCTTTCGCAAGACTCTGAAAATCTAATGAATATACAATCGGTTTCATCAAGGTCACTGCCAGCCACCCAAACCTACTTCCACAGAATGAACGGCTCTCAGACTTCAAGTGTTTCTTTAGCTCACATTTCAAGGAGACGATGTCATGAAATGAAGACACAGTCGTCTTGCAATATTTGTAAACCGCACATTCTTTGCTGTTGAACCAATGATCATATTATATAAAACCACCTCGATACCTGATCCGTACACCAAATCAAACTGCATTCATCAATTCCAGTGTGAATGTCAATCGACTTATATAGGTAAAAAAGAAATCTTTGCATATCCTTTATAGGATATCGCTGTCAACATCAGCATCTTTCATCTGATTGTTGATTTCTTGGCAAGATTACGCTCAGTAGTTTGCCATTGCTTTCTGAGCGGCCGGCTCACATACCCCGTAAGTTACGTCGTCACGTTACTTGCGAGAGTATACGAGATTACGGAGAAAGGTCGCTAACCTCTAGGCCAAGAAGCCGGCATATAGGTAAAACGGACAGACAATTAGCAAATTGAGTAGTCGAACATATACCAGTATAGGTGGAAAAAAAAAGAGGTAATCATTCTTAAGAAATCTATGTGCCATCGACGGGTCATAACACGTCCTTAACGGCCACATGGAACAGTTGCTTATTAGCAACCATAGAGTTAACAAGCAGACGACATTTTGAAAACAGTATTCAACGAACAATAATCGATTGCTCAAATATATCGAAGCATTATATATTAATCTATTCCAGCCGTTATTATGTAAACTGAAGGACTTTCTGATAAGTGTTAGACTTCCATGGGTATAACGTTTTACAAATTCGCGTAAAATCAGCGACGATGTACATAACATTTAAACCAAATTATTATTCATCTTTTACATGACATGATACATAACTCTGAAGCATGCATGTAAAAAGATGCAGCGAAATATACCGGGCAAGAAATCTGCAATATTTTATTTATAGCGCCTGTGTTTAAATTCACTAGAGGAATATATAGTTTTGAAAATAAATTAATGTTTAAGATGTTTCCCAAACTCATGTGACCTTTGCATTACACCTTTCTGGGATTAATGACACAATAAGTACAAGTATAAGTATAAGTTTCAATTAAGCAAGGCTGAGCTAATACAATTGTGTTTTCTTCTCTTACTAACAACTGCAATACAAATGAACATTAGCAACTTCACAGTAGTTATCTTTGGAAGCCACACGACTATGGAGACAGTTTCTACACATAGCAGCAGTGTTGGGAGTCCTCATCTTAAAGTGCTTTCATGTGGTCTGTACCGATTTTTGTTTGTTGTTTAACATTTACAATATCACGACCTTTAAAGAGGAAGAAATCGAAGAAATAGATGCCAAGTTCAAGTTCTAGAATCGACAAACATCTCCAACTGAAACATCCACGTTTTTTTCCCGTTACCTTCGACACAGGACTCAGCTGAAAGCCAAATATAAAAATGCAAACAAACAGTATTCATGAACATGTCCTAATGAGAAATCTTGAGAGACAAACACGAAAATATTAAAGCAAGCTGTTCCACATTGCTGTTATAACCGGGGGGGGGGGGGGGGGGGAGAGAGAGAGAGAGAGAGAGAGAGAGAGAGAGAGAGAGAGAGAGAGAGAGAGAGAGAGTTGAGGATAAGCGCTTAACCTTGCTAAATACCCTCATGGTTTGTGCATTCATCACCTCTGGCTGCAAAATTCCAACTCTTGGTCTTCACGAGGGGGAACTATTTTAATTAATAGGATACATAAGACAGTGAGTCTTTGGCGCCATTAAAACCGTTAGCTGTAGATATGTATCTCCGTCCATACATGGCCAGATACGTGTGTACATAAACACATATCTAAACTAGAGTAAGACCAGTCTACCCAAGCAAAAGAAAGGTGCTGAAGAATGAGGCAACCAGCCAGGAGGCGCACAACTGCAATTAACATGACACGCAAACACGCCATGAAATGTGTCTATTACTGCTAGACGTTATGGTACTCGCCCTATAATTGACCCCTAGGCAGGTGCAATAACGTGTCCTATGCTTTTAAAGGGTCCAACCAAAACGACTAAAGGTCCTTCTCAGATGACCTATGATGCCAGGGGACATAAGAATAGAGAGTATGGTTATAATTAACAAAGACTGAAAATAATGCACCGGAATAATTAGTCAGCAACAACACAATAAAGCTAGAAATCATCTTGAATGAAGATCAAGCAAATTTATGTTGCTAGCAAGAAACTAACCTCAGTGGAACCATAGCCTTCAGAATCAGAGGCTGCCCGTGCTACGGATCCGATCGTAAAGACAGACAAAAGGGTGGGATACTGACCCTTGTCTCATCATCTCATCTCATCATGTTCCTCTTGTACCTTGCGGTGTCGAGGTGAAGTATAAACATCGTAAGAGTGCCCGATTATGGGCTTCATGTATCGATATTCCCATGGACTCTGCTATTCCCTCCGTCCAACGTTTACGTGGTCGGCCTCTTCCTCTGTTTCCATCTGGTCTGTACATCATTGCTTGTTGTGGTATGCTGTTGACTGATAACCTACTTGCATGGCCAAACCATTTGACTTGCTGCTGTCTAATAAAATCTAGTGCTGCTATAACCCCCACTTTAGTCCTGATTTCTTCATTTCTGATCTTATCTCTTCTTGATATGTTGAGTATTCTTATCAGGAATCTCATTTCTGTTGTTGTGAATTTTTTTTTTCTCTTTTTCTGTCATTTTCCAGGTTTGGCATTGGTAGCATAGAGTTGGTAGGAAGATTGTGTTGTAAAGTGCTTTCTTAGTAGTTATTGATACATGTTTGTTCTAATACTTTTAATATTAGTGCCATTTATCCAATGAGTTGGTTTGCCTTATTGTATCTATTTTCGATCTCGTCTTTTGATCTGCCATTTGATGATATTATACTTCCTAGGTACTTGAAACTCTTTACTTGTTTAGGTGAATTGTTGTTGTTTTTTCTTCTTTAGTTATAGACATTACCTCTGTTCAGTCCGTTTATACTTCTTACCCTTGTTAAAAAATAATATCACTGCTTCCCAAATTGAATTATAAATGTTAGATGCTGAGCATCAGAGGCGAAAACTCAGACAGACAATACAGATCTACATCTGATTAATTACTACTGTCTAGCAACCGGCCACAGACACTAGACACATTACAATTAAAAGAAAATAAGTATAGTGTGTAGCGAATTTAACTGCTACTCGCAAAGCTGAGGCTATGATAACATAGACCAGAGAGGAGAAATAAGGAAGACTGGCAGGATGATAATATCTTGATTAACAAGCCGTCTGACCTACATACCTACTACTCGAGACGATGGCACACCATAACTATGCCTGGCTTGGCTTTTCATTCACCTGGAGTGAAGCATCACTCGAATTACTGGGGAACATCTTGGTGGCAGTGGCCATCGGCCAGTCTTTCTAACTATAGAAAATGAACCTGTAAGTGAAATCAGTACCCTCTCAAGGTGGAAACTACGAAAAAGCAGACTGGACAATGTACCAACACCGCATCAGCGTCATCATCATCATCATCAAGTGTCATGCCGACTGGCGTAGACGTTCGTGACTCCCCACAGATCTCGGCCTTTGGTTTTCTGGATCAACTCTATCGTTGATATTCCTCCATGCCACGGTCGCAATCCATCCAGCATCATTTCTCTTGGTCTGCCGCTACCTCTCTTCCCCTCGATCTTTCCAGTTGTCACGATGTTCTCCGGCGCCCCTCTTCTCATCACATGACCAAAAATGCTGTTTGCCTCTTTCTTATTGTGTTATATAATGTTCTAGTTTCATTAGCCTCATTCAGGCATTCTTTGTTAGTTACTTTCGCAGTCCAAGCAATTAGCAACATTCGTCTCAGGAACCACATCTCTGTTGCTTCCAATCTCTTCCTAATTCATACTGGTTAGAAATCTGAGTAAACACATGAATAAAGTAGTTAAGGAGTTTGACAAATGCATACTAAAGGTAGCACGAGAAACATTACCAATTAGAGCTCGTAAACAATATAAACCGTACTGGAGTAGTGAACTAAAGCAGCTGCTTGATGATGTGGAAATATGTAGAGAGCAAGTAGAGGTCAAACCCAGCGTAGAGTAATACAATAGATATCAGCACACAACAGCTAAATGTCAATGGGCCACGCTGCAGGCTAGACTGAAAAGCTGGTATAAGAAAACAATCACTGAACTTTAAAAGAGACACAAGGAAATTGTGGAAAATAGTAAAATAACTTAAGACGAGGGCCAAGGAGGAAAGTAAAATATTGCACCACATAAATACGGAAACATCGTAACAGGAAAGCAAGCAGCTGACCCTTTTGCGAACATTTCTCAAGACAAAATATTCAAATTAGCCCAGAGAAGCAACAAGAGATTATAGAGAAATTGCAATATACAGCACAGCATTAAATAAGACAGGAAGCACTGGAGTCAACTATTACACTCAGTGAACTGGAGCTAGCAATATCAAAATTGAACATGAGAAAATCACCAAGAGCTGACGGTATATCCAATGAAAAGATCAAGAACCCAGGACCAATAGCCAAAACAAAGCTGCTGAAGATTTTCAACAAATGCTGGACCTTAGGCAGAGTTAGGACAAATTACAAAAACCTGTCACATGTAATCTATACACCAGAGTCAAGGATACATTTCATAGACTTGGGAAATACACTTCTGAAGTAGCAAGTAAAAAGTCAGAACAAACTACATTGTCATTGATTATGTCTTCAAAAGGATCCTGTTCCACGCCTCAAGACTTATTGGATATATGGTGTGGGTCCTAAACTTTATAGAGAATCCGTACTAGATGAGTGGTGTGATAGATAGCACACAGGCTATCTTGACTTCCCAGAATATTTCCTAGTACCCATTTATGCTGGGTCGACGAGGGAGGCGAAGTCATGTTTCTTTTATCCAAACCTCGAGGAGAATTCGAACAAGACCAGTAGGCCGACAGGCAAATGTGCTACGGAAAGCACTTACCGTGTCTACCCTGTTATATAGTAATATACTAAAACTTGAGTGCGCTTCCACCTGACTTCTCTCTTCAGGCTGCAAAATGTGAGAAAACAAAGACACACTAACATACACGGCATGAGAAACTTGAATCAACTTCAAAAGCAGAGCCACACTATCACACAGGAAAGGAGAAACTTGCACCCACTTCACAGTAGAGGTAGACTATTAAGCACGCGGCAATAGAAGCTTGCACCAATGTCAACAATAGAGTCATGCAATCACACACGATAAGAGATGCTTGTACCACCAACTTCAACAACAATGGAGCCACGCAATCACACACGACAAGAGACACTTGCACCACATTCAACAACAATGGAGCCACGCAATCACACACGACAAGAGATGCTTGCACCAACTTCAACAACAATGGAGCCACACAATCACACACGACAAGAGACACTTGCACCACCTTCAACAACAATGGAGCCACGCAATCACACACGACAAGAGACACTTGCACCAACTTCAACAATGGACCCATGCTATCACATACGGATGAAACACTTGAACCAACGTCAACAATAGAACCATACTACTACACAAAGAGACACTTGCACAGACTTCAACAATGGAGCCACGCTTTCACACGCGACAAGAGACACTTGCACCAACTTCAACAATAGGCCATACTACTACATACGATGATACACTTGCACCCAATTCACAGCAGAGGTAGACTATTACGCACTCGGCAATAGAAACTTTCACACACTATCACACACGGCAAGCAAGATATTCTTTTACCAACTTCAAAAATACAGCTACACAGCCCTCGTCAGGTCTGCTCGAATTTATATTTACATGCATATTCCTCTTCAAGTATGGAGGGTCCCGTTAAAATATCGACTCTCACATTATATTTCCCCGGAATATACTCAACTGTAAAATGGTAGGGTTGAAATAATACAGACCACCTCATCAGACGAGTATTTTTTTTTTTATTTTTGCGTTCGCTCGCTTTGAACTCAAGCGTAGTCCATAACACTACTTCTAGTAGTGCTGGACTGAATTTTGCGTATGGATTAACTTTCCCTATTAACAGTGGCCCTGGCCATCAGGCGAACCAGCTCTGACTTCAGAGGTACTTGTAATTTACATCCCCAAGTCAAGGACAGCATGTCAACATTTTAGTCCAACTGTCCTGTGTAGGGTTTGAACGCTTTATCTCGGCATCATCATATCAGATGTTTTAAGAACACACGTTCTTATTCATTCGGCCACGCTGACCCATAGACGAGAATATAATTTCGTGGAAGTAGCCAGAAACATAAGTGGCTGGTGATCACTATCGACTTTGAATTTCAATCCATACAATGGTTGGAACTTTTGAACCTCACAAACGAGAGAAAGACATTCTTATTCTTCGGCTGCGTAATTTTTTTTCTTCCTGATTGAGCTTCCGGCTTGCATAGGCAACAGGGAAGAATAAAGATGCTTCATCTTTCCTTTCCTGTAACAATGTCGCACTAGTTCCGACGCCACTGGCGTATGTTCTTAGCGTGAAGGTGTTTCCCAGATCAAGCAATTGTAAAATCGGCTTCACAACAAATTACTCTTTCAACCTAGTATATGCATTCTCACACTCAGGTGACCAAATAATTTTCTCTTGTGCCCCTTTCTTGGTAGTGTTGTTTTAAACATATATTTCTCATTTTTCCAACATAAACCTAGGAAACTGTATACGTAGAAAAGCCCTGGAGATAGAACGAGAAACCTAATTGACTACATCCATGAACAGAAATAGATTTAAACACAATGTTTAAAATGTCAAAACATATCCTAGTGCTGATATCAGCTTTGACTACAAACATGTAGTCGTAAAATTACAAATAAAACTTACAAACACGGGAATGAGGACAACGAAGATACCACAAATAGATATATCAGCGTTGAAACAACCAGACATGAGTTAACTATACCTGGTTGAAGTAAAAAATAAATATCAAAGGCTAAACGATGAAAGCATGGAACAATATAGACTAAAAATCCTGAAGATAAAATTAATACAAGGTGGGAATGTGTAAACTCTAGCATACATATTGCAAATACCACCTTGCCAGTGAAGGTAAATAAGAAAAAGCAATTATGGATAACCGATGAAATCTTGAGCAAATTGACTCACAGTAAGAAAGCAAAGAACACTCCATAATAATATATATATATATATATATATATATATATATATATATATATATATATATATATATATATATATATATATATATATATATATATTATATATATATATATATATATATATATATATATATATATATATATATATATATATATAGATGGAGACAAACGCCACATGTGTAGCATTGCCAAGGAAGAGTCGTTGATAAAATAATGAAAAGAAATAGTGGATCTAGAAATAAAGCACAACTCGAAAGAATAGCATAAAAATATAAAAAGATTTACAAAAAAGAAAAATAATATAACAGGAATTGGTTGTTTCAGAGGAAAAGATGTAGAAATTATAATTGATAATACCGACATAATAAAAAATATGGACAGAATGCACAGAAGAGTTATTTTGGGACAGATGTGTCAATAAACCAACATTGTATAATGCTCAAGATGGACCAAATATATTACAGGCTGAAGTAGAGAAGGCTATTAAAAAGATGAAAGAAGGAAAGGTTGCAGGACCTGAGAAGCTAACAACAGAGATGATAAAATCCTTATCCAGTCTTTGGCATTGATACTTCACAGAATTATGTAATGATGCATATGTAAGCTTATTGTTTTGCATTTGTTTAGGCTAACAATTGTTAAAACAAGATAAAAATTAACTTGACCAATTCAAAAAAGAGGCATTTATAGCTAATTATTATGTCATTAAAACGTTTTAAAAAGCCAAGAAAAAAACCAAACCGCCAAACTGATATTTTGACGCCAAATTTGGTTTTTTGAAAAGCCAGATTTATCAGATTTGGCGTTAAAAAGCCAATTTGGCAACCCTGCCCTGTAGTAGTATGTCAGGCCCCTACCCTAGTGTTGCCATTCTAGATATTTTATATCTAGATCTAGAGGTTTTTGACGGCGTCTGGATACCGTTTTCTGACGTTGGGATGCTGGATGCAATTCTAGATTCTTTTCATTTGGAGTTGGATATTGTGGATACTTTCTAAATTTTACTTTTCTTTCTTTGTCCTTTACCCATTTTTTATTTGGTCTGGACGCGCGTAAATTATGGTAACTGCCATTATTTGAAGTTTAAACTGACTTGAGCCAACGCTCAACAATCTGGCAACCCCCCGGCAATGAGTAAATGGGCGCATAAATTATAATAGCATTATTTGAACTGTCATCTCTTGCAGCTAGCATTATCACATGCCTCATCAGAATGTTTACCAAGGAATTTGGAATTCCTTATTGCTGAAACACATAATAATTGGTTCTCAAGATCATCTGTCAGACAACAGCAATATAATAATTTATATAAAGTATTAAACGATAGTTCCTCACCACTTAAAATTCTGTCATATTGCAAAACTAGATGGTTATCAATTCAACCAACTGTTGAAGTAATTGTGAACCAATGGTTGGAGTTGAAGACACACTTCGAAATAACAAGACAAAATGAAAAGTGCTACACAGCTGAAATACTATATGGAATGTACAGTGATGAAAACAATTGGCATGCCTTCTCTTTTTACAACCCATTTTAAGCGAAGTACATAAAGTTAATAAACTGTTTGAATCTCGAAATGTTGATAAAATTAAATTACTTGACGATCTCACTTTGCTATTTCACTCAATTAGGTAAAAGACTTATATTGCCAACTTCTAAAGCTGACTTGTTCACTTGCACTATAGAGAGCTATTTGGCTCCTAAGCCATACCTGGGATACCAAATCGAATCAAAAATTGATGGTTTAAAAACAAAAGGACTGTTAACAGAAAATGAAAAGAAGAACTTAAGAAAGCGCTGTCAAGATTTTCTTCTCTCATTATTCAAGCAACGGAAGCAGAGACTTCCTGAAAATTTAGATGTATTGAAAAATATTTCACTCTTTTCTGTTAACAACATACTTCAGCCAGTAAAGGACATATCAAAATATTGTCAAGTTATGAAATTGTTAGGGGCTACCGATAATAGTGTGGACGGGAACAGAATATCAGTTAACCAAAATAAATTTGGTTGACTGGACAAACAAAACAGAAACTTAAGCCTGGCATTAGTAAGACAATTTAAAGATGCCTCAGGTAACAATCCATTCTGTGAGCTCTTTGAATGTGCGATGTCTGCCATGATACTACCCCATTCAAATGCTGATGTGGAAAGAGTTTTCAGTACAATGAATTATACAAAACACAAACTAAGAAACAGGATGAAACTTGACCTCTTAAATGCTATCTTGACAATAATATTTGGAATCATGAGAGCAGGAAAATGTTGTTTAACTTATCAGCTCCCTGGTCGTGTATTAAAAGAAATTGGAACAGCTAAAGCATATCTGAGTCATTTTGAATCTGAAGCTTCAACTTTATCATTCAAGCTAAGTGCATCTTGTGAGACAGACATCAGTGAAGATGAAGACACGATTCTATAGGGTAAGTCACATCAATCTTTTTTTAAATGTTGCATATCCCTTACACCGGGAAGGTTAACCCGGTCAACAAATGCCCGCAGAAGTCGGATGTGTCGGCCTAACGGCGCAAGAACGCAGCTCTGCTGTAAACAGGCACAACGCAGTCACGTCCGGAAAAAAAAATCCGGATGAACGCAGAAGAAGAAGAAGATATCCCTTACAGAACGTTGCAGTCAACATCAGCATTTTTCAGCTGCCGTTGATGTACTAGGCAAGATTTGCTCACTAGTTTGCCATTGCTTTCTGAGCAACCAGCTTACATATTGTCGTATATTCTGAAGGAACAGGGGATCACTGTTGTGCATTACCCATATTCTGGTTTTAGAAGCTGGGCCCCATCCTCTTCCAATATGTAAATAAATCAAGAATACGACCCTTGAAGTATTACAGGCTCAGTTTTATTGTTTGTCTAGGAGTTAATGGTCCTCTTTAGGGGAATAGTGAACACAAGATTTGACTCTGCCCCTTCGCCAGGATTCCAATAGCTCTTGAACCCCCATGATATTCTGTGAAATGTCTGAAAGACTTCCTCAGTATGAATCAGGTGAAATGTAGCATGGATCTGGAACAATCAAGAGATATTTCCCTTTATTCATTTGAGTTAGTTTGTTTGTCAGATAAATATTTCAAAAAATACTGGTAGACATTGACATCTTGTTTACACAAATAAACAGGTAATTAACAGACAGGTTAAACTGACACATTAATATAAGATTCAGTTACTGTTCATGTCATTTATTGACTGGCCTGTTTCTTTTGGCTCTTTGTTACATCTCTCATTTTTTTTGGCAAATGTTCATCATGTCATATTGTCAAATGGGAAAATGCACATCAGTATCAATTACAGACAATCAATCAATAAACAATAATCAATATGATGATCCTAAGTGTTGTAAATCTTCTTCTAAACAATGAAATACCCTACTTCATAGTGTGGCATGAGGTTCAAATGGTTTATACAAATCATTGTGTCTGGGAGGGATTGTGTTTGTTGGCATTGAGAAAGGTCACCTCTGAGTGGTAGATATAAGTTAAGCCTGGGTCCATGGACTGATGGATCCGCTTCAGTACTTGCCAGTGAAGCTACTCTGAAGGCTTCCCTTGCTCTGCTCAAGGCCTGAGGTTATCTTCCATCTCATGTATGTGGGTCATCTTTTCTCTATCTGCCTCCCTCTTCTGGTCAGGTTGCCACCAAGAACATCACTGTGTAAAATGTACAGAGGCATGTATATTCCTGCCAATGTAATTTTTCCAGCATGTTATTAAGTGTGACCACAACATAACAGGAAGGACAAGATCAGAAGAAGTGGTGTTGTGTTAATTTGTGTGGTGTCAGAGTTTATTAAACTGGATGCACCTGCTATCATCTGGTACCTGCTGCATGCATTTTCTCAGTGTACCTGTGGTTCATTGAGAAGTGTACAATCAGACATAGATAGGAGTGATGATGTGTTGTTCCTTGGAGCATTCGAGTCAAGCTGATAATGCAGGACCAAGACAAGGATAAGATGCATTTTTATAAATGACATACAATTAAACATCTTCATCAACTCATTGGGTTATGCATTGTGTATATAAATGTTTATCTGTACCTTCCAAATTAACTATTTGTCTTCTTCTTCTTATAAATCATTTCCTTTTTACCTGCTGTTGTTGTGGTGTGGTGTGGAGTGCTGTGTGATGTAATGTGTTGAGTTAACTTCTGTTGACTGGGGTTCTCATAGCTTGTACCACTTGTCCCCTCATCTTCATCAGTTAATATGAGTTTAACTCATCAAGTGTTTTATTGTTATTTATGTCCAACATACAGAATTTCTTATATGTATTTGTTACAAAATGTAATTCATACAAGATCATGACAACAATACATTAGTAGGAGGTTGTTACATAAAGTACCCCTCCTAATCCACCTCTCTTCTTCTTCATATTAATGTATTCTTCTTCTTTCTGTTAGCAGTGCACATCATGTCCCTTCTGTTGGCGATCAACAGTTGGCAATAGACCAAGGTTTTGTTTACCTTTTGGTCTGGACAGATTAACTAGGCCGTCTGTCACAAATGGCGTCTGTGCAGCGTAACCTTTTTAAAGCAATGCATTTAATAAGTGCTTTGTCTGAGTGAAAATCTGACACATAAATACAATTATTTTCTATCAAACCCTATTATTTCAATTCGTAAAGAGGAAAGGAAAGATATACTCCTTCTCTCAGCTCCTTAGATTGCGAATAGACAGAAATAAGAACGTTTTTAAGTGAGGCGGTGGTTCGTGTGCACAAACTGGCTTGTGTTTGCAGAAAGCATTTTAAAACAGTTTTGATGAAATGCATCAAAGTGCGTTTGAAATTCTCACCTCGTACAGTTTTCTGTGATAGATTATTGTAGTATGCACATAGTAAAGCTAACAGATGTAGTGAATAACTTCAGAGTTTGCAGTTTTGAGAAAGTGTGAGATTGTTAATTTTGCCCGGGAAAGGCTCGGTGTAGCTAGAAGTTTGCAGTCGACAATTTTACACTTCAGAGATTTATTTTATAAGTAATACATTTATTTTGACGCACAAACACTGGATACCTCTGTTACACACATCTGGGTATCACATTGTCCTGAGGATTCACAAGCTTACCTCGGGTTTCGGATCAAACGGCCGTGTTTTTTTTTTCATGTAAAGGACAGGTCACAATGGTTCTCTGACTTTCCGTCAGGGCTGAAGATTGAGAAGTGCGGGGTTTTGACGAAATGAACGCTTTCGCAGGTCAAAGTTATATCACGTGACCCGCTCCTTCCACTAATCTTCCTAGTTGGAGACGCTGTACCTTCTATTAATAGCCGACATCTGTCCATCTCGAGTGTCAAGTTGGTGTTCGATTCTCAATTGTGCGGTCAATGTATGTCGTTCTCTAAGTTGGTGTGAAAATGTTGACGCATTGTAAAATGATGGTTGGTGATTATGTCACACATATCCCCGTAAATTACCAGCGCGGCTCGAAAAGCTTCCGGTTCGGGCGCAGCTGCGTTACTCACGAGAATATACGGGGTTACGGCGAAAGCCGTAAACCTCTTCACCAGGGAGACCGGCAGTCACGTCAATACATATGTAATTTCTTACTTTCTTAATCTGGATATTTTTCCTAGATACTTTCCAACGAAATCTAGATATTTATGGATGTTGTTTGGGCCATTTCTAGATTACTTTGGTCCCCAAAAAAAAAGTGGCAACCCTGCCCTACCCACTCGGATAGTGGCAATAAATAAACTGGTACGTGGGAAACACATGGGCACGTGAGTCCTGAACATCATCCTATCAACTTATCACAAAAATAACAGGTTCCAGAGTGCATTGCTAACGTCGGATAATCTGAAAGAGTCAAGTTACGTAAACAACATCAAATACCGACCGTATTTAAAAAGTTGGTTGCATAACCTTTACAAGACGTCGTAGTAAACTCTAGCATTTTTTTTTTTTTTTTTTTTTATTGCTGTTTGTGAATTCTGGACACGTTTACGTTCAGTAGTTTGACATCATCAGAAACATCAGAAACTTTGGGAAAATATGAGGAATATGGGCTTTCCACCATATGTAATACAACTCACAAGAATGCTCTATCTAGACCAGAGGTTTTCAAACCACGGCCCGCGGGCCCTCCGACTGTCATAAAGTGGTACGCGAGTCCTCGAGCAGTCATTTTCCGCAATGACCGTTATAAAAACAAGCAACGTTCTAGACTCATCGATAGTAACCTAGCTGCGCCTATGACTTTGGGCACGACAGATGTGTGCCCAGACATTGATAAACTGGCATCTGAACTTAAGTAACTGGTTATGAAGAACAGCTACAATTGTGAATTAATTACACTAAAAAGCGATTTGCGAAACTGATTAACAATTTTAGTTAAGAAAGGTAAGAATGATATTGCATGACTTTTATAATTTTTTAACGGTGTGGCCGCTTAACTACCGAAAATAGTCGATATGGCCCTCTGCTTGAAAAGCATGGGAACTACTGATCTAGACCAACAAGCAGCGGTTAGAATAGATGGCGAGACATCAGATTGGTTTGACATCAAGCAAGGAGTCCGTCAGGGATGTGTGCTGTCCCCCTATTTGTTTAACCTGTACGCCGAATATATAATGAGAAATGTAAGAGATGATATAAACAGAGAGCTATATGATGCCTCTAAATATCGGTGGTCATGACATGCCACAGAGATTCGGTATGCTGATGATACAGTATTACTTTTCACAACACAGAATGGTATAGAAAACCTAATAGCCTCACCCCAATTGAATAGTGAAAATAAGAACTTATATCTTAACATAGCAAAATCAAAGATAATGCATACAGATAAAACCACTATGGAGAAAGAAATATATGTTAATGAGGAAAAGTTGGAGGTGGTGGAAAATTTTGACTATCTTGGGTCATTGATTATCAACAACGGTGACACAATGAAGGAAGTTAAACGACGACTAGCAATTGTTCTTCAACGACTAAAACAACTGAATAATTATGGAATGGGACAGACAGAACTACAAAAATTAGATTTTTAAGAGCATGCATCTTTCCCATTGCAGCATACGCCCGTGAGACCTGACCTTTTACTAAACAAGCTGAACAGGCATAAATGCCTTTGAATATAAATGTTATAGACGAGTTCTAATAATATCTTGGGTAAAGAAAAGAACAAATGCATCCATACTTCAAGAGCTGAATATTGAAGAAGGTTGGCTATTACAGACTGTCGCGGAATTCTTGGAGTTGTCGATCGATGAAAGACTGTCGCGCCATTCGTCTACAGGCAGCCGCCATCCTTTGATGTTGGAGACAGACTGTCCTGATGGGAGTCGGCAAGATCTTTTGTTGTGGGGAAAAGATTCTCCAGATCACAGGCCGGCAAGACTTTTTGGAAGTACCGGGAACAATTCCCCAGATTAAAGCGGGACAGCCGGCCAGTTGTTTACATCGAGTCGAAAAAGGAGAGAAAAAAATAGCTTCTCGACGCCTAGTGTCTAGTCAGATTTGTGACGTCATTCAGACACAGTATTAAAACAGTCTGGACAAACAACTTTGGCGGGAGTCGACCAAATGTTGTGAGGCAACAAGGACGTGTGTGATGTTCCTGTTTTGATTATGGAGAGAGACTACAGTGTCTTATGTTGATTTACATCGGCGGACATTTATCCATTGTGTGATTTAGTAGTCTCGATTTCAAACAGGAATAAATATATGGTATTTAATTAAATAGACCCAAATTAGATGATTCTTAGGAGTCGAGCGTAGTAATGTGCGTTGTGAGAACTTATTATAGGAGCGTCGGCAGCAGTAGGCTATCGCGTTGCTTAAACTAGCTAGTGTGAGATATCAATTAACTCAGTGAGTTAAGAACAAGGTGGAGGGATGATGTTCGGGGAGATTGAGGATGGTTGGGGGGATAAAGGAAATGTAAAATGGTAGGATCTTCCAGTAGGGTATCTACTGGGTTTCTGCACTTTTCCTTTAGTCTTTCCTTGTCTTACCATGACTCAGACCGATGTGATGAGCTCCTCTGCCTTATGACAGAGTTTAGTTCTCTGTTATATATCTGAGTGCGGCCGTCGGCCTACACTCACCTAATGAAGGTCGGAATCGGGGTGCTCTCACCAGGTGTGTTCTCTCTTCAACAGGTTCCACTATGTTTTCCAAAAAGCTAGCAGACAAGTCATAGAAGAAGATTATGGCTCGATCATTGAAGGCAGTTTTTACTCAGCGGCTTTTGCACTGGGCCCATAACCCAGAGGGTCTGCAAGAACCTGGCTTCTGCTGAGCAGGAACCGACGATAATCTAAGAGTGATTCCTCAGTGGTATTTCTCATCATAGTAGAATGAAGATACTTACAATACCACCAGTAACAGGAACAATAGTAGTTATATAGAGAAATTGACAATTAACATTGCGTTTTACAAATGGTGAATTCCTGTGAGAACTTAACAATTAACATTGTGTTTTTTCAAATGGTGAATTCCTGTGAGAAATTAACTACTAACATTTTGTTTCAAAGTGACAGTAAACATTATTTTACTGTACAAGGGTTATCAGATCACAGAACTTTTAGTGACATATTAGTTACACTGTGTGTGTCAGATTTATGGTCAGTATCGGACTACATCCACTATTGGTGACCAGGCATCCGGACTATCCAAGAGCCATTGGAGGAAGTCGACACCTGGCCGGAGAGACGCATCATTTGGTGAGGTCCTTCTGTACTTGATCTATGGTGCTGTTGTGTGGCCGGTACTGTGATGAAAGCAGACTTGATCCTGAGCTGTTCGGTCTGATTCTGCATACACACTAGATTATACGACAGACATTCTACACACACACTTTGCACATACCTGACACTTTTCTTTATTAAATTAATTTGTCATTTTGTTAGAAGCTAGAGTTGTGTAGTATGTTTTGGAAAAGAATGAGAGGGGGCATGGTCCAGTGGTAAGAGAGAAAGAGAGAGAGAGAGAGAGAGAGAGAGAGAGAGAGAGAGAGAGAGAGAGAGAGAGAGAGAGAGAGAGAGAGAGAGAGAGTGATCCAAGGACTGATGGGGTGTTGTGGACAGAAATCCAGAAGATCCTCAAGATAATGATATGGGGTTAAAAGAATGTGGGTGTTGATTCCCCTCACCCCAGGGACGACACTTATTACGACAAAGACGATAAAACAAAGAAAATTGAAATATTTTGGTCACTTGAAACGTCATGAAAGATTGGAGAGAACAATAATGGGGGAGGGGGAGAGAATATATGCCTGGGAAGAGAGGAAGAGGAAGGCCAAAGAGAAGATGGGTGCAGGATGTGGCGGATGATCTCCAGATGAGTGTATCAGACTGCGGAACATCTTGCTTATGATCGAGAGGTTTTCCGGGAAGGTTGTTATGGGAGCGAGGTTCTGCAAAGGACATGCTACTGAATGAATGAATGAGTTTGCCATTGCTTTCTGAACGACCGGCACTCATACCATTGTAGAAAGCAAGAATGCAAGGCGGTCTGATGTCAAATCGTCAGGCAGCTGTGTTTCGAACGCGGTATGCGGGATTACGAACATTGGTAGGTACAGTAGGTACTTCGCCACAGTGTCGGTGAGAGTATAAAACAGGACCGTTCAATTTAGAGAAAAGGGAGTGGCTGGGTTTTCTTAATAACGTGGGTGGATAGAAGCCAGAACCAGCAAAAGTGGTAACTATACCACAATGAAACGCTGTATGATCACGTATACGAACGCTAGTACATCAGTTTGGCAACTATATGTTTGATTCCAAGATCCCTCCATTTATAACTATACGAGAACAAACCGACACAGAATTTCTGGTCATATTAATAAGGGTTGAAGCAACACGGACTACAGTGTCCGTCTTCTTACTAACTGCTTCCGATCGCGTAGACTTAAGTACAAGTCTACGTTACTTGCACTTTCACCCTGTTGCTGATTCATGTGTTGTGACTTAGTGTGTGCACGAACAGTGCTCGCTCATCAACTGTGCAACAAATGCATGCATGCTTGTATTGTGCGGTCATGCATGTATTGATAAATTATTATGACTATATTAGCCTTTAATAAAAGTACAAGCAAATTACCCTTGTACACGCCTTCATGCGAATCGGGTATATGGTGCTAACCCCATATCTTCATAGATCTACCGACACTCGGTATAAGAAGATAATACAGGGTGTATTTTTAATGACTGCAGTATTTGAAAATATTGCCGGTCCAAGTTTTGTATTTATCTATTATGTTGCATAAACTTTACAGAGGGTGAATACAAAACTTGGACAGGCAATATTTTCCAACACTACATAGTCATGAAACGTACACTATCACGCCAGCCGCCTTTACTTACCATGACTTTTTCTGGTAGCTATGCTAAGCTTCATCGACCTCGGTGCTCAGAAAACATCCGTCTTGATGAGGACTCGAACACATTGCCACCAGGCAAACGTGTTAACCGCTGCATTATCATATTAAGCGATGATTTTCATATATGATGTGGTTAATCACATTCGGTATTCATTTTATTGTGTTTGCTGCGAGCATTATGATGAATGTCAACTGATCTTTCAAATAATAGTTGTAGGAAGAGCAGAAAACGTGTCGGTGTGCAAAACTCTGAATTCTTTGAAAATAAATGTTGTTCGTCAGTTGGCATACTAGTCCAAAGAAGATAGAAAAAAATTATCTCGATACACACAAAAAGCAATTATTAATAGTAAAGTCATAATAAGTCACTAAAACTAGTAAGGGTAGTATATTTAGTAGCAACCATATTTAAATAGGCATCGCCACCCTCCACTGTTGTCATCATGTGTCGTGAAGAGGAATAGTAGACGCTACAGAAAAAAAGAACACTCATAACTAAATACCTTAATTACAACCTAATGTAGGTTGAGTGTATTTACCGGGGGTGTATTTCCACAAACAAGAAAAACAAACACACACACAACTTGAGAGCCAGTCTTCCGTTATACACCGAAGTGCAGACGCACTCAGCGTGAAAATTTAAGAAGGCGTAAACATTAAAGAAGAAGAATCCCAGTAAAATATTAAAATCAGAATATGTTTATGCAAAAACGTACTGGAACATTCTGGATAGATGCGGGATTGAACGGATCTAGGCAAACGTGATAAACGAAGCTCCGTCTGGCTATTAGATTAGATTTCAATCATGCTCGCCATATTCCTGCACACTGGGATTCGGGCTCATAGCAACAAGAAGGGTGTCGTTCTACTGCTCTAATTCTGCGATTACTGCAATGTTCAGTTGAGTGGCTAACTTAATTGCTTGTTTAATTATATATTATTGCTATCGCTTGTTATTTGTTGTGCTTAATTTACCTGCGCTGTTTCGCTCCCTTACACTCAATACTTCGTTACACGTGAAGATCGGATTGTATTTCCTTCTTTAACTCATTAATTACGTCGCTTATTGAGCTATATTTATGCCGCCGCCCGAAGCTTAGGAGCAGTGAACGCATTTCACAGTTGCCTGTCAAACTGAGTCGAAGGCTCTACATCAGCTAAAGGCAGTTTGGAAGCAGACCGTCTTGCGTTGATTTCTATTGTATGAGTCACGGTGTTTCACCAAGAAATGGCAAACTAATTAACTTAAAATGTGACTAGTAAATCACAAACAGCCAAAAAATGTGGGATTTATTACAAAGTCCTGTAAAGGATAGGCAGCTAACTACATATATATATATATATATATATATATATATATATATATATATATATATATATATATATATATATATATAATATATATATATATATAGAGAGAGGAGAGAGAGAGAGAGAGAGAGAGAGAGAGAGAAGAGAGAGAGAGAGAGAAGAGGAAGAGTGAGAGAGAGTTAGAGTACTACTAACACTAGTAATGCTACTACTACTAGTGTCAATACTACTGTTACTATAGTCTGTTCAGAAATGAATGCCGTGATTCACGATCAATTTTTATGAAAACTGTCTGTTGCATCATTCCTACCGTCTTATATTTACCTCCACCCAAGGAATATGTCTTTTTATAGGTCCAAAGGCAACTGAAATCATCGAAAGCGGTGACATTTCTTTGATGTTTTGGGAAAATGTAGTGAATGCACGCTAACAAACTAGTTTTACGGTAAAGCTCGTCACTACGGGGTAAAGACACAAGTACAAGGCGTAGCCAGATTCGTATGGGAGTGGGTGCAATAAAAAAAAATGTCGCTTAAAAGTCGACAGGGTCGACTGCATTGCATCGGGTTTTTATCCCATATGGCCCAATCTCTTTCCGCAGCGCGGAAAGCGTCCCACAAAGCACGAACTCCGTAGCTCCAGCGACGACCCTCGGGAGTCTCCGAAAAATGCACTCGCGAAATGAAGGACGTGGCCCTTAATCGAACATATAACCTTCGGAGCCCGAGTCAGACGGCTTGACCATTTCACACGGAGACTCCCGAGAGGGGTGCAATGGGTAATATTAGTACAGGACAGAGAATGTACATAGGCACGGGGTAAATAATGTGTAAATTGACAGGAAAGTAGAAGGAATATATTTCTTACCTTATTTATCATTTCCTTCTTGTTTCTTCAGCTGCTGGTTAATAATGTGTACACAAGAAGTCATGTTACTAGGATGTATTTAGCTTTTTATATTGAGTTCGTGAAAGCTTCCAATTAGCTATGCGTTAATTTGCGTATGGAGTGACCAGAAATTTACCGCAATTTAGTAATCATGTGTCAATTTTTAAGGATCTGTTCAGCTGTCTGTGTAATTTGTACACATGTGTGACAGATCCGCTTTGAGTCTTCGTGAAAGATTGTCTACTCTGCTGTTTACCATTCAGAGACGGAACATGGTTACCTGTTTTGCACTATGAAAATAGTTGCCAGTGTCTCTATAGTGGGCTTTCTTCTTAACGACCAAAATGTTGGTCCTCTTTTCATTGAAGTTTATAGATTGATTTATTTGTATATTAGTGTGTTGTCCCCTAATTTGACAACGTATTTGCTCTCACGTTTCTTGTTATGCCAAAATATGTCAGTTTCCACCGCATTATTACTCTTCTGTTAGTATTCAATGCGGTTTTTTTTTTTTTTTTTTTTTTTTTTTTTTTTTTTTTTTTTTAAAATCAATACCAGTTATTTGTCACCGCTGAGGGCTTGCAGAATTGAAAATTTATCCCTGTGGAATACAAACTGTTGCCATTGACATTGTGCTGATGTTGTAATGTTTAGGGACTGCAATTCGTCTGAATAGTTGGAGCAACATATCCCAGTAAGTGTGCACGTAGACAAAATCTGCGATCTGCCCAGACCTTAATCTGTGTCGGACGATTCCAGTAGGTTGATGACTGCTCTCGGTTGCATAAAATTCAATCCATCCTTTCTCCAATAGTCCTCTTCCTCTTTCAAAGCATGGTCCTCAATTTTTTTCCCAGTAACTTATATCACTGTTTAATAGCTCGGACTGGGCTAGTATCTTGACGTCAGACAATTTGAATTTAGTATAGTCAGCTGCCACCTGTCCTTTAATTTTAGCCCAAACAAGTTCTATAGAGTTTAAATGAGAATGATACGGCGGAAGCCTCAAGCACCTTCTATCAACTTGTCGATTTGATATTTCTTGCATTTTTGCGCCTGTTTTACAAGGGACAACAACTGTAGCTTGAAATGTTTCTGGAAATGGTACATTTTTCCCTCGGAGCCATATCTTTATTGCTTCCTTTGTGATCGATGCCGTAGGTATTTTGTCTTCTAGGGCAACAACATTGTGATATGATGCATCGTCCATGATTAGACAAGACGGTCTATCAAGGGATGGAAGTATTGTATTCTTGAGTCAATCTCTAAATACATTACTATTCATCTTATTCTGATAGTCCCTATTGTCTGTATGTTTTGATACGAACACGAGTCCAGCATTCTGTAGTAAGCCATGATGAGTACTATCAGCATAGGCTAGAACCAAACGCTGTCCTTTACTACTGGGCACATATCGCTTTATCTTTCCATTCACTGATTGCCATTCCTTTTCACTTGTGTGGTGCGCATTGATCCACGTCTCATCCAAATACACTATGTCATAATTTTCTTTGCGTATTTTCCTTATTTCACGTAGGTATCTGCTTCTCATGGCTCCTAAATGTGATTGCTCGCAAAGGATATTTCTATCTCCCTTGTACTTTCTAAAAGTGAAGCCTAATGTCCTTATAATTTTCCACAAAGTTGTTTTGGATAACTCTATGTTATTGTTCTTTCTCAACAAAACCCTAAGTTTTCTTTCAGTCACTGTTTCTTTGGCATCCAGCATTTTTATAATAGATCGCCTTATGACATCCTTGTCAAAGCTGTCTAAAATTGCCTTTCTACCTACCGTTTGTTTATCATGTGTTGGTTTCATTCCAGATTCTTGCACTCATCGACGAAACCGTTTACTCAACCCCAATGCGTGCACTGTTCTTTTTTTTCGGGATTTGTAACAGTATGAAACAGTTTCCTGCAATCAGCTTCTTGGCAAAAATATTTGTACAACTTCATTGCGATGCTTTGAAGTGTACAAAATTTCACAATCAATCCCATTGAACAATATTCAAACATTCAAATATTAGCTATTAATATTATATTAATGGTCAGATTTATTTATATAATCACGTTTCATGAAAGAACCCACATTGCCGACACCTCTGAACACTTCCATGTAACTGCGCGCCGAACGTGCCAAAACGTGAATCACGAGAATTTTATTTTAAAAGCGCGGTTGTGTCTGGGTGAAGGTGTAATACATTTAAAATTATGGACTTAATCACTGACCCGTAAATTATATACTGCATATAAACATTGAAATCTGCTGTACAATTTCCAGAACAAACTTTTTTTGTTTTTGTTGGGTAGACATAATGATTAGGTTATATGCTAAATTTCATCATTTTCCATCAGTAGGTTACTGAGATATGGAATTTTATATTTGGGGCAGACAAAAGTAAACAGACTCTAATAATACTATTACTACTGTTGCCGATAATTCTAATACTACTACTACTTTTTTGGCATGGTCTGCTTCCAAATCCGTCGCAGTTGTGTTTCGAATGAGTACCTAAGCTCTTCGCCATGGAGACCGGTACTACTACTATTATTACTAATAATATTACTATCATGATTAATGCTGTCAATACTATTACCAATACTATTACTACTTCTAATTCCAATACTACTGACTGATTGACTGACTGACTGACTGACTGACTGGCACCTTGCCGTCTTGACAGACGATAGTTTGTAAAATGCAGATATACCTCTCCAAAACACCAACTACATTTACCTGCTATAACACAGAACTGTGCGACTTACTTTCTGACTCGCCCTCGTAGTATTAGTATAATAGTAGTAGTGTTGGTAGTAAAAGTAGTAGTAGTAGTAGTAGTAGTAGTAGTAGTAGTAGTAGTAGTAGTAGTAGTAGTAGTAGTAGTAGTAGTAGTAGTAGTAGTAGTAGTAGTAGTAGTAGTAGTATTGGTACTAGCAGCAATGTTGGCAGTAGTAGTAGTACTGGTGGTGGTGGTGGTGGTAGTAGTAGTAGTAGTAGTAGTAGTAGTAGTAGTAGTAGTAGTAGTAGTAGTAGTAGTAGTAGTAGTAGTAGTAGTAGTATTAGTAGTAGTAGTAGTAGTAGTAGTAGTAGTAGTAGTAGTATTGTAGTAGTAATAGTATTGGTTATGGTAATATTAGTAGTACCAGTATTAGTATTAATATTAGTAGCAGTAGTAGTATTGGACCCGACACCACACATTGTGCCAGCGGCTTCGGGCGGAAGAGCGCAATTGGGAGGGTACAACTCTTATCCGGATGCGAGGAAATGCAACCTAAAGACAAAATGTCATGGCAGGGCAGACCAGGCACTAAGCCTTGGTTGGCAGCTGGTGTAGGATCGAAGCTCCGACAGGCGGACAGTTAGTGTATTGCTTTGCTGATCCGGCAGCTTCTGCAGCTTGTCTTGTTCCAGATGTAGAGGTGTTACCAATCTTCTGGAGTGAAATAGGCAGGCCGAGAGAGGGATCATGCTGCATGGGCAACACATGATCTCTGTATTATAGCCCAGGCTTTGTGCTATGGAGAGGTATAACTCCATCCTTGGTCTTAACCGGTCTCGGAATCAAACCGAGAGGTAGCAGTTGCGGGTTATAAGTCCTTGTCAATTGGCATAGACATGGGGCCCCATGGGTTTCCTCTGACCTACTGGTGTCACTGATGTCACTCTGACCTACTGGTGTCACTGGAGCTACCGACCGCCTCAAGCTGGGCAACCCCCGGCCAATTGGGTGCTGATCCGCTACACCCTGGCTGCTTCAATGGATGCTTGGGGCTAGGGCAAAATCTGAATCGCAGGCTGTAAAACCAATGCACTAGGTATTACTAAAAAGAAACATAGAAACCTCAAGCTACGGCTTGCAACCTGGAACGTAAGAACCATGTGTCGAGGATAGTAAATTGACCTGACGAATATTGACGATGTGAGAAAAACGGCTGTGATTGATGCCGAATTCAATCGTCTTAACATTGATATTGCTGACCTGCATGAGACTCGCCTCGCTGAGGAAGGATCACACAGGGACACAGAGAAAACAATTACACTTTTTGGGGGAAGGGTAGACAGCAGGCAGAAAAATAAGAAACATGGTGTGGGCTTTGCAGTGAAGAATTCGCTACTGGGAATGATTGAAGTTCCAGCTGGAGGTAATGAAAGACTATTATCCCTGCGCTTGGCAACCTCTTGTGGTTTTGCCACCATTATCACTACATATGCACCGACACTTACTTCCCCTGATGATATGAAGGATTCGTTCTATGAGGAGTTAGATTCTGTGATCAAGGCAGTTCCAAAATCCGACTACATTTATTTGTTCCATGATTTCAATGTGTGATGTCTCCAGATCATCCCCCCCCCCCCCCCTTCTGTACAGTGAAGATATTTTCAGAAATATACAAGATATGGAAGGAATCAACATTGGGAGACGATACATCAATAACATTAAATATGCAGATGATATAGTCTTGATTGCAGACAATGAACAGGACCTGTCTTATTTAGTAGATGCGATTGTTGCACACAGTGAACAACTGGGGTTAGAACTGAATAGTAAGAAGACACAGATTATGGTCGTCACTGGGAAGAAGGAAATACCACAATGTGATATACGAGTAATTGGGCATATTCTTAAGCAAGTGAATCGATACAGTTATCTCGGAACAGTCATAACATCTGATGGGAGATGCCTAGAAGAGATTAGAACAAGAATTGCCATTGCCAAGGTAGCCTTTTGCAAGATGAAAAGCATACTGACCATAAAAAGATATCAATTGAAACGAGAAAAAGTGTGTTGAAGTGCTACATAGAACCTATACTTTTGTATGATTGTGAAGTATTGACAATGAGCAGTCAAGCTGAAAAACATCTGATGGCTGTGGAAATGTGGTTTCTGAGGAAAATGCAAAGAATACCATGGACAGACAGAAAAACCAATGAACAAGTCCTTCAAGAAACAAATGAAGATCGTAAACTGATTAGAGTCATTAGACGCAGACAGTCAAAATGTATTGGGCATGTTATGAGAAGAAATGACTTGGAGAACTTGGTGACAATTGGCAAGATCGAAGGGAAGAGACCAAGGGGAAGACAGAGAAGTAAATACCTGGACGGCTTGGCCACTTGGCATGGTTGAGACAGAAACACTGAGTTGATCCACGACTCTGGTGATTGAGTTAGATGGCAAAACATAACCGGCCACGCTTATCGACATGGCACACGATGGATAGATGGATTTCAATGCTCGTGTGGGCAAGGACTCGAGTTCATGGCCAGTGTGCCTTGGAAAATACAACATCGGTCGAATGAATGAAAATGGGCAAAGACTGCTAGAGCATTGCACCAGAAATGACCTATGTATTACAAACTCCTTTTTTAAAACAAAACAAAAAAAAAAAGCTGCATAATATCACATGGAAACATCCAAGATCTAGCCATTGGCATCAGCTGGACTTCATCATCACACGGAGACAATATCTGAACCATACATCTTTAACTCGAAGTTACCACAGTGCTGACTGTGATACGGATCATTCTTTTGTTGTTGCAAGGGTTAGTCTGTGACCAAAGAGAATATGCACAGCTAAACATAAATCAAGCTCCGTGATTAATATTATTAAGACCCACGATCCTGACAAGTGCATTGAGTTTCAACAACAAAATGAAGGCGCTTTCACTGATACATCAGAAAATTGTACAGCAAGTGAAAAGTGGGGTAAAATTAAGGAAACTCTTTATAAAACAGCGCTAGGGGTTTACGGCACCGTGGATCATAAGAGACAGGACTGGTTTGCGGCAAACAACGTGACACTGCAGCCCTTGATTGATAAAAAGAAGATAACTCTTAAGAAACAAGGAAATAACAACGCGTAACACTCTCAGTGAGCTGAGGCAAGCTAAGAAGGATGTGCAAAATTCGGCCAGGCAGTGTGCAAATTACTATTGGATCAAGTTATGTGATTCCATTTAAGATGCAAGTGGTAAGGGAAACATCAGAAGCATGTATGAAGGGATAAAGAAAGTATGTGGTCCAATGATCAAAAGAAGTGCACCGCTGAAAACATTGACTGGCAGCTGTGTTGCGAACGGGGTATACAGGATTATGAACTGCATCCGTAACCTATTCGACGTGGAACCGTAAGGTTCTCAGAAGTGGACAACGGGTGAGACAGTCATCCGTGTAATAACTGTTAAACGGCAACTCCCGCCAAAGTGATGTGATAATCTACACGGATGGGTCTGTGGTGCCTAGTTAACGGAGTCTAGTGCACGACGTCTTGCATCAGAATGGGAGTAGAAGCGGTAACGACACAGTTCCGATGCTATGACGGCGTGTTGTTTTTATGACAGACTCGCAAATTATTTTACGTAAACAGGAAACCGATGTGGGGTGTCTTGCATTCCTCGAAATGATCTAAAATACAACTTGGATTTTCTGTCCACGGTTTGCAGGTGTGCAAGAAAATAAACAGGCTGATAGGCTGGCTACTGCCGCTCGTTTTGGACAGTGAACTAGATTACGATAAGGTTGAGGTGGTTAAGGCTGTATGGGATAGAGTGAAACATGCAGCACAATAAAAAGCTACATCAGAAAGACTGACTCAGCTTGGAAGGCTGGGTAGTGAATGAGAGGTGGATCTGGATGACATTTAACCATTACATGAAAATAATGGCGGACGGTCAGTCAGACTGCTTTAGCACCATCAGCATTGGGACTCTTCTTTGGCTACTAAAGAAGGGGGCGGAACGCGTATGGGAATGTCTCGGTGCAATTATATTGATACTTTATTTTTTATTTCATATTTATCATGAAACGGATGGCCATGAAGACACTTGTCTAAAGATCGCGAATACAGAAACACGATCGGCCGTTGTATTGATGTATTCGTCACAAGTTCAGTTCTAGCTGTCTCGGGAGTATTAGAGACTATTGATAGCTCAGTATCTCAGATTTGAACACATCAGTTATGTGCGGCGATTTGTGGAGCTAGAATCATCTCTTGTGTGGACATTGTGTGTTCTATTCTCAGCTATAGCACGACGTTCCGTCCATGATCTTCCTACATTATTTCCTTCTGTCTCAACTTCTCTTCTCAGTCTGCCCCTATTCCTTTTGCTTTGTGGATTTCAAATAAAGGTCTTTTTTGTGATACTTTTCTCGGTTTTTCTCAGTGTAAGTTCTACCCAGCGCCATTTCTTTACCTCCTGATTCACTAATATCTGTCTATTTATCTCAATGAGCTTCACATTGGTCTAGTAAAGACTATCTACCTGGCACACCGACGTCTCGATAGACGATAGTTTGTAAAATGTAGTTATAATCTCTCCAAAGTAAAAAGCCTTGGCTGAATTTAGAAATCGTGCATTCATGAACCCTCTCTCAGCCTGCCTATTTTACTCCAGAGGAAAGGTAACGCCAATGCATACAGAACAAAACAAGCTGCAGAAGCTGGCGGATCAGCAAAGCAGTGCTCTAACTACCCACCTGTTGGAGCTTATATCTAGACCCGTTGTCGACCAAGGCCTGGTCTGTCCTGCCATGTCATTTAGCCTTTAGGTTGCATTACCCCGCAATAGGATAAGACTTCTACCCTCCCAACTGCATTCCTCCGCCCGAAGCTGCTGGCACAATGTAGGGTGTCGGGTTTGTTGAGCGCCGTCCATCATTCGGCGCTAACAGAAAGCAGTGGCTTCTGTCGTACAGTAGCTCAGTCATATCTGACTAATACTTGACTTTTAAAGACTATATATAGATAACTCGGTGTTAGCTGTCTTTCTATTGAAAGTCATGCACACACACACACACACACACACACACACACACACACACACACAACGCGCACCCTGTACACACAAAAATACACAAACGCACACATTCAAATGTAAAAGCCTTACACTTCACATACAAAAAGCAGTAGATGTCATGAACTCTCAGTACACGTCACCTCTCAACTCTTTCAGTCACATAAACAATATGCAGCAGATGGCGTTGTGGAAATAAGGACAACAATAAAATCACAAGAATGAATGCAGTACAGATATGCACTCCTGCCTCTTTTTTATGTTTTTTTTTTTTTTATTATTGTTGTATATTATTTGCAGGACGCTGCTATCAACGCCAACCCCAGGTTGAAGTACTAGATAATTTTACCTTCAGTTGTTTTCCACTGATTTCTTAACAAGAAGTCGAGATTTAAGTCCCACTAACCGGTGTAGGAATGATCCTGCTACCCCACCATCCAAGTACCGTTAATTTAAGAGCGGGCGCTCTAATACATTCGGCGACGCTCACCTTTGATGTTGCGTAACCTTTGCAGGACGTTGCGATCAACCCTAGGTTTGTTTTACCCAACAATGTTTACGTTCAGTAGTTGGCCATTGCTTTGTGATTGAGAAGTAAAATTAAAGGTAAACTTAATGCCGGTGTAGTCACTGAACTCCCTACCCAGGCATCAGCGTACCTGAAGTTTAAAATTTAATGCTCTTATCCTTTTGGTCACGTCGACTAAAGATGCTTCATGTTCTTTGCAGTTGGTTGCAATCATTTTCTAGGCAATTTTACCTTTAGTAGTTTGCCATTGCCAGTCTCCGTGGCTTACGGACGCGATTCATGTGCCAGCTTACCCGAGTTCGAAACACAGCTGAGGCCGATTTGGCAGCAGACCGCTTCGCGCTGAGTTTTAACGTGTTGATATGGGAGCCGGTCGTTCTGAAAGTAATGGCAAACTACTGAACGTAAACTTGACAAGACATCAACAACAGCAGTAAAATGCCGATGTTGACAGCGATGTCTTGTAAATAGAATATGCAACAAAAATACTGATGTTGACAGCGATGTCCTGTAAATAGAATATGCAACAACAACAAAGTTTGTCATTGCTTTCTGAACGAGAAGTCAACGTGGAAGTCAACTGACCGGTGTAGGGAATTATCCCGCTAGCCAGCCATCAGCGCAGCCAAAGCTTAAGAGCGAGCGCTGAGATCCTTCCGGCCACATCTACTGCATCTGGCTTGATAGATTATTCAAAAGTACGAGGGGGCTTCACATGGAAAATTCAAAAGTGTGATAGAAATTACAAAACCATTCAATTGTCTTGTAACCTGTCAATACTGTGGTAAAGGATTCAAGACGGTTAAGCACGTGACATAATGGTGCAGACGTACATGGTGACGTCATAAGGACAGTTTAAATATAACCGCCATGCTTTTGACATACATTAAAGAGGAGCAGCGTAATGTTATCCGTGTTTTGATCTGTGAAGGGGTGAAACCTATAGAAATTCATCGGATAATGAAAGTCTAAGTATGGTGTTGTGTTGTTTGTCCATCAAGAATGATGATGACCATTCATTTCATCCAGTGGGGTTGAAAGTATGGAGCCACGAGTTCTAAGATGGCTGATAAGGCCTATTTTGGCTCGAAATGTTCTTTGACAATGTGGACAAAGAATGCTTGACGTTTCTGGAGGAGGATTTTCTGCAGTGGTTTTTCTGTTCTGTCTTTTCTTCACATTTCTTGCAGTCCTGGTTGCCTCACAAGTGACTGCACCCTTGCGCAATCATTTACGCCACGAATTTCGGTCTCTGGCTGCAGTCTCCCAGGTGTCATGATTAATTCCAAAAGCATTCAGTGAGATGGTGATGCATGTCTGTCAGCCCAGCAAGTGTATGAGTGGAAAAGCAAGTTTCCAAACAGTGGGACGTCTGTGACGACTGTTCACGATCGGATCGGGCTCACCGAGTAGTGATCCCAGACCATTTTTTAAAATAGAAATCCGTGCGCTTTATCGGCGCTGGAGGACTTGCATCGAACGCAGTGGTGACAACATCGAAAAATGATATATTTGTTCTTTACCTTTTTCAGAATTTATTCACACACACACGCGCGCGCACACACGCACGCACGCACGCACACACACACACACACACACACACCTCACTTACTACACACACCCCTCTCCCCCCCCCCCCCCCAAAAAAAAGAGAAGTTTTTCATTTCAATCCCCCTCGTATTTAACATCATGGAACTCAACGAATTATGAATCATGGCGAAGACATGTGTTTTAAATTACCTTACACATATTTAATAATGGCACTCAGCGGGATACAAACGGCAGTTGTATGAATATGTGATAATACAACAGGTCAGTGTGATATAGAATAGGGTGTTAGACGGTGTTGCATTTGATACCCTCCTTCCCCGCCCCCTGCCTCGTGTGTTGATGTTGTATACTAAAACATCAAGAGGAATGTTGGGGGAAACACTGACAAGAAACAATTGATCCATTTGTTATCAGAGGAGTAGAAATACAGAGACTGCTGACAACACAGTATTATTATCAACAACACAAATGGGAAAGGGAGAAATTACTAAAACAAGGCAAGAACAAAGTGACAAACAAAATGTATAGTTCGATAAAGCAATAAGAATATTATTGACAGCTGATGAAGCAAGTATAGAAACAAATATAGTTATGTGAGAGAAATTATAGAAAGAGAGAGAGAGAGAGAGAGAGAGAGAGAGAGAGAGAGAGAGAGAGAGAGAGAGAGAGAGAAGGAGAGAAGGAGAGAGAAAGAGAGAGGTGGAAACAGAGAAAGAAAGAGGGAGAGAAAGAGAGAGAAAAAGAGAGAAAGACAGGGATGGGAGGGAGAGAGAGAAAGGGAGAGGGAGAGACATGAGAGAAAGAAAAAGAGAGGGAGAAAGAGAGAGAGAAAGAGAGAGAAAAATAGAGAGAGAAAGAGAGAGAGAGAGAAAGAAAAAGAGAGAGGGAGAGAAACAGAGAAAGAACGAGAGAGAGTGAGGAGAGAGAGGGGGGAGAAATAGAGAAAGAACCAGAGAGAGAGAGAGAGAGAGAGAGAGAGAGAGAGAGAGAGCGCGAGAGAGAGAGAGGCTCCATGGCGAAATGGTTAACCCGTCCGTTTTATGCACCGAAGTTTATCGGTTCAACTCTAGACTTCGTCATTCGGTTCACGAGTGCAATTTTCTCTGAGACTGCTGGGCGTCGTCGCTGGAGTTACATAGTTTGTGCTCTGTCCAATGCTTTCGGCAGAAACCCTGTTGAAAGAGACCGAGCCACATGGGATAAAACCCGGTGCAATGAAGTCGACCCTATGCCTTTAAATCCCCCTCTTCCACCCCTTTCCCCATACGTGTATAGACAATATGTACAGACAATATGTATTTAATTTTATAATTTCAATCTTGTTTTCATAAAGGTACTTTGAATATTGCTGTTAAATGAATACAATGACAGATCGTATCCATCTGGTATTCCTTATTTCGATGATTCAATGTGCTGTTGGGGCAGATGACGTGTTCACAAAGTTCCCATCGACCTTTGTGTTCGGGGTCAGCAGTTCGGCCTTTCCCACAGAAGGCGCATGGGATGCCGATGGTAAATGATTTTACTGTATCTACTTTTCCAGCAGTACACATGTTTTATTATGTGGGCATATCACTAATTATAGCTTTAAAAACAAAGTTATTTGCATATCATTTACAGGACGTTTGCAGTCAACACCAGCATTATTTGCTGTTGTTGATGTCTTGGCAAGTTTACGTTCAGCATTGCTTTCTGAACGACCGACACCCATGCCATTTCGTAACAAACCAGCCCCCCCCCCCCCCGTAGCTGCTGCCAAATCGCGCGCAGCTGTGCTATAGCTACATAATCTTATTTAAGGTTGGGTTTTTTTAATGATTTTTACCCTATTCAAGACTGGTGATTATGTAAGATGGCGAGCTATAACAGCCCATGTTTATTGTCATGGCAAGTGTTGATGATGATAGTGCTTGCTTGCTTGCTTGTGTTCATTGGCTTGAGCTCCAACGCGAAGTCCTGTATGTCGGATGTAGGCATCCTGTTGTCCAACATCAGTGTGATATCATACAGGACCTGAGGTTTGCGTGAGTATCCGTTGTCCCATGTCTGGCTTATTGGTGTGCAGACTGGTAGTTCCTCGCCGTACAGGCAGACACTCCGACTTCGGAGGAATCGGCGATCCTACTGACATTAGCCAGGACCCCGAAGGGACCTGTTGCCCAGGACGCTCGACGAGGACGCGTCAATAGGTCTTGGCCAGTATATAAACCAGCCCTGGTGCCTTGGAAACACCTCTGCGTCCCATTGATGATGATGATTTCAATTGCGCTGCTTCTGCATTTGCCTGTATATCATAGGTTTGCGTGTTTACTTGTATAGGTAACCTCGTAACCGACTTTCCTATCTACCTGCCTACCTAATTTCCTCATCTCATCGCATCTCATCATGTTCCTCTTGTACCTTGCGGTGTCGAGGTGAAGTATAAACAGCGGGAGAGTGCCCGCTTATGGGCTTCATGTATCGGTATTCCCATGGACTCTTTCATTCCCTGCGTTCATCGTTTACGTGGTCGGCCTCTTCCTCTGCTTCCATCTGGTCTGTACATCATTGCTTGTTGTGGTATACTGTTAGTTGGTAACCTAGTTGCATGCCCAAACCATTTGACTTGCTTTTTTCGCATATCCTATTACAGGACATCGCTGTCAACACCAGAATGTTACCGCTGTTGTTGATTTCTTGATTTGACTTGCTGCTTTCTAATAAAATCTAGTGCAGCTATAACCCCCACTTTAGTCCTGATTTCTTAATTTCTGATCTTATCTCTTCTTGATACATTGAATATTCTTCTCAGGAATCTCATTTCTGTTGGTGTGATTTTTCATTTCTCTTTTTCTGTCAGTGTCCAGGATTAACATAGGTAACATAGAGTTGGTAGGAAGATATGTTGTAAAGTGCTTTCTTAGTAGTTATCGATACATGTTTGTTCTTTAGTATTGGTGCCATTTGTCCAATGAGTTGGTTTGCCTTATTGCATCTATTTTCGATCTCGTCTTCTGATTTGCCATTTGATGATATTATACCTAATTTCCTAACTACTATTATTAAACCCAAAATATAAGGACCTATCTACTGACCTAACTACCCACTCATCTATTTTCTCAACTAAATATGTGACATTCTGTCTCCTCTTCTACCCCTCTGTTCATAAGCATGTACGTTAATGTGTCTATATATCTTAATTTCTGTTCATATTATTGATTGCGTTTATGCAAGCTAATCATTTTGCCTATTTGTCTATAGATGTCTATTCGCTCCATTTGCGTTGTTCTTTGATATAATCCCTATTTAATTTTGCCAATGTTTTCTTTTTCTATATGCGCTGAACGTTACGAAAATGTAATGCCCCCTTATTCTTCTGCTATCTATCCTTTGTTGCAGTATAGGTCCTTGACCACCTCTTGCCAATTCCTCCCATCCTTTGCTGTCCTCCGCACTTCCCTTATTATTCATCTCTGTCTGTAGTTCTCTTCTCTGCATGTTTTAACCTCCTTATACTTCACTTGCCCCGTAGATTTCAGAGAAATAACTTTCTAGTTATATTGTTGTCAGGTTTTCTCAGTGTGTTTGCTATCCAGCATTGCATCTGTGCATCACCATTTGATTCGCTGGAGCCTGACTAGATCTCCATGAAAACTCCACATTAATGATTATTTCTTGCCATGTCAGTCCTTCTTTGTGAAAGTTTCTGGTTTATTAGTAATTGATTTTGTCGTTATCTATGTTTCCGGTCCGTACAGCAGCGGTAATTTAACGTTGCGGTTAAATTTTCTAAATGAATTACTAATTTTATTTTTTTTAAACTTCCACACATTTTCCACACATACAGTGAAAACCCCTCATGATTCTTGTATTCGTATTTTAATATCTCAATCTATTCCTCCTTCTTTGCCTAAATTACTTCCTAAATTAGTATATAATTCAACCACTTTAATTGAGGGTCAGAGGTTGGTTAATAATGTGTTGATTTAATCTCATTATCTGTTTCACTCGTCTGTGAAATTTCAAGCATTATTGTTGTGATTTCTCATGCAGTGTGTTTTGCTTATATTGCGTCAAATTCAGTGCATGAGACAGAAAGGCACTGCCATCAATGAAGTCCATATCATTCAGATGCCCCGTTATTAGAGTATATGGAATATATTCCATTTCCGACGGTTGCTATTGTAGTCTTCCCAATCAATTTCATAGCCATTAAGAATAACAAAGGTGACAAAAGACATCTCTGTTGTACTTCTATTTTTTTTTTATATAGTTCTGTTAATTTTCCCTTACGAAAGAACGCTGCATGTAATGTTTTAATATGATCCCGTTATTAGGATAAAAATTTTCTATGGTATATCATGGTACCTCAGCATTTTAAAAACGGGTACCATATATATATATATATATATATATATATATATATATATATATATATATATATATATATATATATATATATATATATATATATTTGTAGAAGGCAAGACTACAGTAAATGCTGTGTATATACTGAGAACAATAATTGAACGTTCTATAGAAGTAAACAAAGATCTATATCTTTGCTTTATTTACTACACAAAGGCTTTCGATAAAGTGAGACATGTCGACATGATAAGGATGCTTGAAGATCTAAAAATTGATGGAAAAGACCTTAGACTTGTAAAAATCATTTATTGGAAACAACAAGCTGCCATCAGAAATGATAACAATGTAGACCAATATCAATATAGCGAAGGTAGCCTTTTGCAAGATGGAAAACATACTGACCAATAAAAAAGATGTCAATTGAAACGAGAAAAAGAGTGTTGAAGTGTTACATAGAACCTATACTTTTGTATGGCTGTGAAGCGTGGACAATGAGCAGCCAAGCTGAAAAACATAAGATGGCTGTGGAAATGTGGTTTCTGAGGAAAATGCAAAGAATACCATGGACAGACAGAAAAACCAATGAACAAATCCTTCAAGAAACAAATGAAGATCGTAAACTGATTATAGACATTAGACGTAGACAGTCAAAATTTTTGGGCATGTTATGAGAAGACATGACTTGGCGAACTTGGTGACGACTGGCAAGATCTAAGGGAAGAGTGGAAAGGGGAAGACATAGAAGTAAATACCTGGATGGCTTGGCCACGTGGCATGGTCGAGACAGGAACACGAAGTTGATCCACGACTCTGGTGATCGAGTGAGATGGTAGAACGTGACCGCCCACGCTTATCGGCATGGCACATGATGGATGGACCATATCAATGCTGTCAATGGCCTATACATAATCCACAAATCCAATATGAAGTGGCTAGTTCTGTTCACTAACTATAATCTATTATTATGCGTAAAATGATTACCTGGTCAGTATATCACCATCACCATCAAGTGCCATGCTGACTGGCGTAGGCGTTCATTACTTTCCACAGATCTCGGTCTTTGGTTTTCTGGATCAACTCTGCTGATGATATTATTCCATGTCACTGTCTCAATCCATCCAGCATCATTTCTCTTGGTCTGCCTCTGTCTCTCTTCCCCACGATATTTCCATTTGTCGCGATGTTCTCCAATGCCTCTTTCCTCATCACATAACCAAAAAAAGCTGTTTTTCTCTTTCTTATTGTTGTATATAATGTTCTAGTTTTATTAGCCTCTTTGAGGGTGTCGTTGTTAGTTACTTTGGCTGTCCAAGGAATTCGCAACATTCGTCTTAGGAACCACATTTCTGTTGCTTCCTAATTTATTTGCATTCCAAGATTCACTGCCATACAGCAATACATGTTCTATATAGCACTTTAGCAATCTCTTAGATTCAATGACAGTGACTTATTACATAGGATACACTTCATTTTCCGAAATGCAGCCTTTGCTTGCACTATCCTGCTATTAATCTCTGTTGTGCATCTTCCATCTGATGTCATAAATGCCCCTAGGTATTTAAAACTATCCACTTGGTTAAGGAGTTTCCCTTCTATTTATATTTCACATTTTGGTGTCACCTTTTTTTTTTGGGGGGGGGGGGGGGGGGGGGGGGGATATCATCACTGTTACTGTGTTCTTGATATTCAAGGAGAGTCTTTTCTTTGCAGTCTCTCTTACCATAATATTTAACAATTGTTGTACATCTGTTGCATTATCCGCAACCAAAACTGTGTCATCTGCATAGCGTATGTTCATCATCATCAAGTGCCCTGCCAGCTGGCGTAGGCGTTCATGGCTCTCCACGGATTCCTTGGTGTTCTAGATCGGACGAGGATGTCCTAAGACAGCAATTAACGTAATCACTCACTACCTCTGAAATGTGTTTTGCCATGAAGTCTTGGTAAGATAATGTGGTGGTTTCACCTTGCCACCCACATCCACATGGTGGTCTTTTACCCATAGCGTATATTGTTTATATTATAACCTTTGATTAATATTCTTGGCTTCTCTTTTATCTCTCTCATTATTACTTCGCTATATAGGGAGAAGAGATCCGGTGGCAAGACACACCTCTGTCGTATTCCTAGCTTTATTTGTTCATAATTGCCCTCTTTATTTCCCATTTGAATTGCTGCTACTAAGTTCCTGTAAATATTCTTTATTATTCTGAGATCCTTCCCATCAATGTTAATATCTTCCAACATTTTAATCAGTTCATCATGTTATACTATATCAAATGCCTTAGTATAATCTATGAAGCACAAATATATGTCTCTCTGTTTCTCTATTGACCTTTCTATTAGTGTCCGTAATGTATATATTGCATTATTTGTACCCTTTCCTTCCATAAATCCATACTGTTCTTCACTAATTTCCATTTTCATTTTTTTTAGATCTTCTCATTATAATTTTGAGTAGAAGCTTGGTGATATGGTTTATGAAGTTAATTGTTCGAAAATCTTCGCATTCAATTGTTCCTGGTCTTTGTTGGTATAGCTTTTTAAGTACAGATTTCATCATATCACTCGGTAGATATCCACTGTTGTAAATATCATTCATCACGTTGGTTAATATATCTACTCCAAATTCTCCCAGTACTTCTAATTCTTCTATTGTGATTCCATCTTGCCCGGCTATGTTTCCTTTCTTCATATGTTCAATGGCGTCAGCGACTTCTTCTTTTAGAATAGGTGGACCTTCTAAGTTATTTTCCTCTGTTAATTCTTCACTTTCACCATCATATAATTCTCTTATATACTCATTCCACCCCTTCATTATAGTATCTTCCTCCAAAAATATCTTTCCTGTTTTTGATTTTAAACACCCTGTATTTATTCTTATTTTTCTTCCTGTGAGCTCACTGACTTGTCTGTGCATATTTTTGGTATCTTTAATAGAAATTAATTACATTTTCTTGCTTTTCAGTACAGCAACTGTTTAATGGGAAAACTGCATGCTAATTTCTTAGTTTATTTGTGCTATCTCTTAATCTCTCTCCAATTATCATGTTTAATATTGTTATGACGGTCTCCGTGGCCTAAAGGCTTTCAAACGCGACTCGTGAGCCGCTTAACACTCGTTCGATACGCGGCGGTGACGATTTGGCAGCAGACCATATCGCACTGGCATTTTAACCTGTTGGTATAGGAGCTGGTCGTTCAGAAAGTAATGGCAAATTACTGAACGTAAAGCTTGCCAAAAACATCACAACAGCTGTAAAATGCGGGTATTGACAGCGATGCCCTGTAAATAGGATATGCAAAATGTTACCCGCCAAAAAAAACTAACAAATTTTTCCAGTACATTATAATATGGTTCTTCTGTAATTTGCGCACTCTTTGAGTTCCTTTTCATTGGCAGCTTCACTAGATATTCCCCTCTCCAGTCCGTTGGTATTTCTTACGTCTCGTAGACTGCTAACTACTTTGTGCAGTACTTTAATAGAAGTTTTTTAATTGGCTTTAATGGCTTCTGCTGGGGTACCATCTGGACCAGCAGTTTTCCCATCCCTCATATGTTTGATAACTGTTCTAATTTTTCCTTTATATGGTCTAATCTAGGTGATATATTCAGCTAATCTTTTGGAGGCTGGATATGTGAAGGATCTTTTGAAATTGAATTATTCAGAAGTTTCTCAGCGTATTCACCCTATCTGTTCATTTGATCTTTAATGTTAGTGAGAGCTTTCACATTAAAATATTTCATGAGTACTGTCACTTGTTTTCCCGGGAGGAATGTGGAATCAACAAGCACATCTCTCTCTCTCTCTCATCATGTTCCTCTTGTACCTTGCGGTGTCGAGGTGAAGTATAAACTTCGTGAGAGTGCCCGGTTATGGGCTTCGTATATCGACATTCCCATGGATTCTGTTATTCCCTTCACATCTTCAAACTTATTATCTGTTGGGATTATTGACTGACTTCTGTCTACACTCCTCCCTTCTGTCTTCCCTTCCATATATCTATTTCTTTCACTCTCTCAGTTATTCCCTCAACACATACTCCGACAACAGTTCCTTTCAACGATGTATGAATGGACTGTGTATATGTAGTTGGTATTGTCTGCTAGTGTGAATGCAAGATAGGACGGTTGACTTCGTATGTGCATCAGTTCTTCTCGCCTTTTCTGTCGGCCAAAACACAGGACAGCACACACAGAAATGGAGTGATCTCACCCTGAATGATCTCCTCCTGCTTGAGTCTGGACTTAATCCAATTCTTGAAGAAAACAACTGTTCAATGTCTTATCACCAGAAAATAATCCGATTTGGTAAGTCACTGAAGTTCATATATTTCCCGTTTTGGAAGGTATTATAATCCACCTCTGAATACACACCGCCACTATCCAACATTGTCTAGAGTTACTATGAATGTTCTACACCATGTCTATTGTTAATAATGTTTAATGTTTCGGCACAGTGCAATTGCATGCATTGTTAAGTATCCCTGCTTGCCACAAGTTAACGTCTTTTCCTTTTAAGGGTTTTAGTTGTATATTCGTTTGAGCATACAGTGTTCTGTATTTGACGTTAAGTTATCACTTCTTCATATTAAAACATGTCTATGTTCTTGTTGGTTCTAAGTAGGTACTTTATTTGCTCAAGTGCAGTAACCTTCATCTCTTCTCTGATTTCAATAGGGGGATTGAACCTGTGGAGAAGATAGGTAATCTGGTGATATGAGTCTGCTTCATATAATTTTCTTATGTGAGAGTCCTTCTCTAGCCATACTGAAAAGCCTCCGAAAAACATACGGACATACGATTTCTGAGTGCACTAAAGTTTACACGACTAGATAAACGAATGCAATTTCACACGTTAAGAACAAACACCTATATCCCTATGCTACTATTACACTAAGATATTAATACCTTATATATGCACTTATCCTCCTGGAATCGAAATACACTAGCGAATAACACACTAATATCCCATATTCTTTCGACCCTTAGGGACGTGTATTTCTTTCCCCACTCAGGAGGCATATATCATTCAGCCCAGTTTGGAACACACACTAACTAGAAATCTCTGTTGCTACTATTTATATTGGGTCTCCCGTTCTTCCGTGATTGTTGGATGTCCATACATCAACAGTCGCATCTTGACGTATCCTGTACATCACAAGGCGGTGAATTCACGTAGTGATTAGTTGCTCGTTTCATTCGCTGTTACGCTGTTCCCTGAGTTCATCGCTGTTCGCACTTCAAAGAACTCTATTCTCTGATCACCGTCTCCCGCTGTGTTTGTCCGGTGTCGAAGTTTCCCCCAGCGCGATCGTACCGTTTCCCGTGTCCGGTCAGATCGTCAAGCAATGACTCGGCGAACACCTGGATCCTATTTTCATATTTGTCGGTCAATGATCTTTTATTCGTCCTCATCTCAGAATGAAGTACACAATGGTTAACCCTCCTCCTTCATTGCATATTTATATGTAAGTTATCAAGGAATCACTAAACTGCAGTTTTTTCCGTGACATAGGCCCCCTCTTAAGAGAGTTGACCGCGTCGACTCTTCATCCCTGTAGTTTTGATTCCTATGATCCTCCAACTTATTCCTCTTTCTCTGGAGTTGGATGTCTAGATAAGAAATCCGCTCCTACATTCTCCTTACCATGGATGTATTCCACTGTGAAGTTGTCCTGTTGCATCAACAACGACCATCACATCCACCGTGCGTTGAGCTTCTGCGAAGTAGCTATTAACATCACGTGTTGATGATATGATTGGATCCTCACATGGATCAACACCTCATCCAGTAGGCGACCTCATATGCACCCTACCATACTACTCATGACTGAAACTAGTGTTGGCTCATCGCTCCTGTACGTTCAGTCGACCTCCTTTCCACTGGCGTAAGCGATGGCTCACAATACAGACGGATCGTCCCATCCTGATTGTAACACTGCTTCCATGTCCTCTTGGTTTCCCCCGGCTTTGCCTCTGGGGATGTTCCACCTCGTCCTCGTTGGACCGAGTCGTCTTTCCCAATCCTCCTGTACTTTTGCTTCCAGGACCATCTTGGGCGATATTGTATCTGGTCAGCCAATCTTCGGTTGGAGTCCTGGGTATTCCGCGTCTTTCCCGACGTTACCCACCCCTTTTGAACTTGGTTACTGGGGAAAGTTTCCCTCTTGTCCTTTCCCTGACGTGTGATTTCCCTCCTCCCTCCGTTGGGTAAATCTGACCTATCACGTACTGTCCCATAGGCTCTCCTATGTTGTACTGGCGATCTCTGGTCTTCGTCTGGACTGGTAACTTTTGTCCCAATGGCTGCCATCACCATAAAGTGCGAAGCTTTGCTCCCGGATCTCTCCTCATATTTCCTAATGAGATGTCTAGGGAGATTTTTCTGCTCTTCCCCGATCCGGATTTTGTAGATGTTCTTGGACACCACCTTTTCCACAGGATAAGGTCCTTTCCATCCTACTTGGAGTATATTGGTCTCTGCTGGACCCCACACTTCCACTTTGTCTTCCACTTTAAGAGCTATGTTACTCTTAGTCCGCTTGTTGGGTGGTGCGTTCTGGCACTCCGAACAAGACTTCAACCACCGGCGTACATCTCCGGTCATTCCTGGCCAGCAATAATGGCCGGAAATTTGCTGCAAGGTCTCTCTGACACCCATATGTCGATTCTCGCCTATGATGTGTCCACTCTGAAGAATGTGAGGACGGTGGGTCTCTGGAACCACCCACTGCTCGTGCAGGTTATCTCCCCTCCCAGCTCTCCGATAGAGTAGTCGATTCTTCAGAAAGTACTGTCCCCGTTCTGGTGGCTCAGCACTTCTTTGCAGCTTCCTGTAGCAAGGACGCAACGTAGTATCCTTCCTCTGGGCAGTATGCAATTCTCCTATCCCTGAGTTGTCGCATAGTGTCTCTGCCTCTTTTTCCTTCCCTTGAGATCCACTGACTACTGTTCCCTTGTGGGCTGGCTGTTTGGGCATCCCCAAAAAGACATATTTCGTGCCAATGATCATTGGGAATAGGGAGTCAGCTAATACAGCCGCAGGAATAATGCCCGTGACGTACCTGGATTTAATCTCCACCTTGGCGATTGGCAGCGTCATGGTAACAGCACTCCTCATTGCCGGCTGTATTTCTATGGTCTCCCCTGTAAGTTGGTCTGGGCGTACCAAGCTGGCGTCTATCACAGCTTCCCCATCCAAACCGGTATCGTAGAGACAAACAACCTGCTGGCCATTGACTTCAATCAGTTCGACCACAGGTGGCCTCTCTTGGTCCGGAGTGTCTTCCATCTCCTTGACCGTTTCCTTGCCTTCCTCTTTTGATTCCTCGAGGTTGGTTATGCAATTGGCGTCTTCTGCCTTGCATCTGCAGTCCACAGTATTATGTGTTGTCGACTGGCAGTGTGTGCACCATGTTCCCTTCCTAGGTTTCCGTGTGTCCTTTTTGTTCCTATCTCCTTCGCCGACCTCAGCCTTGTCTGTGATCACCGTCGTAGGAATCACTTTGCATGCTGCGAAGTAAGAACTTTTAGGTTTCGATCTGCAGTCCTTCGTGTTATGAGATGGCACCTTGCAGAATGAACACCACTTCTCGGACCACTGTCGTTTCGCTGGAGAATTCGAGGTGTTCTGGTTTCCTTCCTTCACCTTCTCTGAACTCTCCTCTGTGTGCTTTATATAAGGTTCCACTTTTTCTCCTTCCCAGTTCTTAGGTTTCTTTTTCTCTTGTTTCTCCTGACCTTTGGTTTGAATACTGAGTTCCGCAGCCTCCCCATGTACCTCTACGAATCGTTCCGCCAGCTTATTCACAACATCAATCCGTTCCGCCCCTTGTTCTCCCAAGAAGGTTCTGAGAGGTTTCGACATTTGCTTTCGCATCTGGTCGACCACCATCATCTCTTCGAGACTCTCATAATCCCTCTTGAATTCTGCCAAGTCCATCCATTTCTGGAGATAGGATTTCAGCCTCAGACTGTAGGCGGCGAATAGTTCTCCCGGCTCTCGTCTAGACGATCTAAACTTCTTCCGATACGTTTGTGCTGTGACTTCATAATGTTTCATCAAAGCGGCTTTCAATTCCTCATACTGATTTTCATGTCCTGGTGGTAGGCGTGTGTAGACCTCGTACCCTGAACCACGTAAAGCCTGGGATAATTTAAGAGCCCATCGGCTTCTATCCAGTCCCATAGCGACTGCCATGGCCTCGAACCGATCCAAAAACTGGTATATCTTCCCTTTACTTTCATCAAAGACCGCCAAGGGAAACTTCATGGCATGGTAACCCTGTCCAATCATGTGGATTGCCCCAGGTGAAGATGAACTTCCTTCTGCTGCATCTATTTCACCCTTAGTTTGTGTCTTGAGTTCTAACTCTTTCAAGCGGTATTCATGTTCCATTTCTTGTCTCCTGGCAGTCTGTTCCATTTCCAGTTTCTTGGTCTCCTGGTCCCTGTCCATTCGCTTGGCCTCCTGTTCCATTTCCAGTCGCTTGGTCTCCTGTTCCATTTCCATTCGTTTGGTCTCCACCTCTATTCTTCTCAATTCCAACTCGGCCTTCCGATCTTCTCTTTCCGCTTGACGAATTTCCCTCTCTCGTTCCTGTATGTAATCAGTTAGTTCCGAACCAGCTAAACCAATTGCCTCCCCGTTGGCCCTCAGTTCGGCTGTAGTTACTTTAGGAGTTGCCATAGTTAAAGCAGGTAAGTCAGCAAGTTGAGTACAGACACCTCAAAGCAGTAAAGAAGTCCTTCCTATAAACAGATAATCTACCTAGAACCTATATCATTTTCCCCTATGTATATCTAATATTATAATGTCTACAACACCACACAGTACATCACAACCACTCTCTCATCCACAAGAGGAGATATAGGATAAAGACTTATGTAGACGTGTGACCGTGTGACTAGGTATGTAATGTGTCTTACCACCTATCCACATTCACCCTGTCTGGAACTTTCTCACTGTAAAGTCACCAGCATTAATGAAATGTTTCTACCATAAACTGTAATGGCACCATATATCCAATGGACGTCCTTCCATTAAAAGTCATCAATGTATACTTATATTTATTCCAATCAGTATGTCCCAACATGCAGGTACTCCGCTATGCCTGTGCCAATATGCAGGTACCCCTCTATGCATATGCCCTGTTATGCCTCCAGTTCATATGGGTATTATGTTCTACTCCGCTCGCTCCACCAATTATGTCACTTGTTTTCCCGGGAGGAATGTGGAATCAACAAGCACATCTTCAAACTTATTATCTGTTGGGATTATTGACTGACTTCTGTCTACACTCCTCCCTTCTGTCTTCCCTTCCATATATCTATTTCTTTCACTCTCTCGGTTATTCCCTCAACACATACTCCGACAACAGTTCCTTTCAACGATAAATAAAAGATTTATTAATAAAAAACTATGTCTGGTGTATGTATGGACTGTGTATATGTAGTTGGTATTGTCTGCTAGTGTGAATGCAAGATAGGACGGTTGACTTCGTATGTGCCGTAGTTCTTCTCGCCTTTTCTGTCGGCCAAAACACAGGACAGCACACACAGAAATGGAGTGATCTCACCCTGAATGATCTCCTCCTGCTTGAGTCTGGACTTAATCCAATTCTTGAAGAAAACAACTGTTCAATGTCTTATCACCAGAAAATAATCCGATTTGGTAAGTCACTGAAGTTCATATATTTCCCGTTTTGGAAGGTATTATAATCCACCTCTGAATACACACCGCCACTATCCAACATTGTCTAGAGTTACTATGAATGTTCTACACCATGTCTATTGGTAATAATGTTTAATGTTTCGGCACAGTGCAATTGCATGCAGTGTTAAGTATCCCTGCTTGCCACAGGTTAACGTCTTTTCCTTTTAAGGGTTTTAGTTGTATATTCGTTTGAGCATACAGTGTTCTGTATTTGACGTTAAGTTATCACTTCTTCATATTAAAACATGTCTATGTTCTTGTTGGTTCTAAGTAGGTACTTTATTTGCTCAAGTGCAGTAACCTTCATCTCTTCTCTGATTTCAATAGGGGGATTGAACCTGTGGAGAAGATAGGTAATCTGGTGATATGAGTCTGCTTCATATAATTTTCTTATGTGAGAGTCCTTCTCTAGCCATACTGAAAAGCCTCCGAAAAACATACGGACATACGATTTCTGAGTGCACTAAAGTTTACACGACTAGATAAACGAATGCAATTTCACACGTTAAGAACAAACACCTATATCCCTATGCTACTATTACACTAAGATATTAATACCTTATATATGCACTTATCCTCCTGGAATCGAAATACACTAGCGAATAACACACTAATATCCCATATTCTTTCGACCCTTAGGGACGTGTATTTCTTTCCCCACTCAGGAGGCATATATCATTCAGCCCAGTTTGGAACACACACTAACTAGAAATCTCTGTTGCTACTATTTATATTGGGTCTCCCGTTCTTCCGTGATTGTTGGATGTCCATACATCAACAGTCGCATCTTGACGTATCCTGTACATCACAAGGCGGTGAATTCACGTAGTGATTAGTTGCTCGTTTCATTCGCTGTTACGCTGTTCCCTGAGTTCATCGCTGTTCGCACTTCAAAGAACTCTATTCTCTGATCACCGTCTCCCGCTGTGTTTGTCCGGTGTCGAAGTTTCCCCCAGCGCGATCGTACCGTTTCCCGTGTCCGGTCAGATCGTCAAGCAATGACTCGGCGAACACCTGGATCCTATTTTCATATTTGTCGGTCAATGATCTTTTATTCGTCCTCATCTCAGAATGAAGTACACGATTGTTAACCCTTCTCCGATATTGCCATTAATGTTATATTTAATTTTATCTGGGAATCACTAAACTATCATCATTCTGTGACAAGTACCGTCGATTGGTTGTATTTTGCTTACTATTTTCTTTTGACGCCTTAAAGGTTTCAGAAGTTTTCTTTGGCTGTTGCTACTTAGGCCATCTTAATATTGTCTTTCACCCGACCTTATCAGCTTTTTAAAGTTGTTTATTAGCTTCCATATATGTCTCTTTGTCTCTATCTTTAGAATCGCCGATTTCGCTTTTAATTATACCCGTTTCGTATTACCCCCTTTCTTTTATTTTATTCAGGGTTTGTGGCTTTATCAACGCTTTATGTTTTTATTCCCTGGTTTCCACGGACCTCAGTACATGATTTGTTCTAAATGCTTTTAACCTGCTTCCAGCACTTTTAGTACTCACCTACAAACTAATGCGGGGTCTAGTACATTTTAGAGACTGTGACTATAAATTATTTCTTAATTACTTGATTTTATGTATATCATATATTCTGCCGAGTTTTTTGTTTATCAGATGCAATTTATTTCTTGAGTTTCAGCTTAATGTTACCTATCAGGAGCTGATCACATTTATCTACATATGCACCTCTCAACACATGTACTCTATGTAGGTTGATATTTTGTTGTTGACACCTTGCAGTCTTGACAGACCAAAGTATGTGAGTGGAATGTGGCCAATATTCCATCACAATGTCTGGGCAGAGCTTCAGAGAATCATGTGGCGCCCAAACGACATGACCCCTCTCTCGACCTAGTCTTGTGCATTCCAGAGGAATGGGTAACCAATACGTCTGGCACAAGGTAGGCTGCAGACGCTGGCGGCTCAGCGTCAATCCACCGAGACCTCACCACCACGAGCCGGTGGCGAGTTATGGCCAGACCCTGACACCCATGGGACCCGGCTTAGAGGCGTTCAACTAAGTCCGGCAGGTGAGGGCCTCGTACGAGCCCGGACCATGGGGGCACGCACATCTGTCGAACACAAGTGTCCGACCTGTGTAAAGCGTGCACTATCGTCAGACTCTCCACCTGACTTTAGGCGGCCCCCGCGACCAGCGGGAATAGGCCCGCCAGAGCTACCGCAGGGGATATTGCCTGTCTATTTGCAAGCAGATCCCCCATCCTTCCACTGTGCGGATCTCGCGACCGACGAGAATAGGCCCGCCGGAGATTATGCTCGTCTGCTGCGAACAAATCTCTACCGAGAGACTGAATAAGTAAAGAAACGATGCTTTTTAACTGCAACAACTTTAATATACGCTATTGGAGCGGGAATTACCGCGGCTGCTGGCACCAGACTTGCCCTCCAATAGATCCTCGTTAAAGGGTTTAAAGTGTACTCATTCCAATTACGGGGCCTCGATAGAGTCCCGTATTGTTATTTTTCGTCACTACCTCCCCGTGCCGGGAGTGGGTAAGTTGCGCGCCTGCTGCCTTTCCTATTAATACATATATGATCAATGTGATTGCCATAACTGTGGTCAGGTAATAATCACGTTGCTTTGCATATAGATTGTAATCTCTATTTAATGTAATCATGATATAATCACAATTTGTGATTACTGCAGGGAAAGGCGCCAGTATTTGGGACGAATTCACCAAGGACAGTTCACATATTCAAGGAGGTGGGGACGCAAAAACAGCAGCAGACGGCTACCAGAATGTGAAGACAGACGTACAACTGTTGAAGTCACTTGGGGTAAGTCTTAAATAAAGCATTTTAGTTGGTTGCTTGGTTGATTGGTTAGTTAGTTCTTTAGTTTGTTGGTGGGTTGGTTGGTTGGTTGCTTAGTAGATTGGTTGGTGTTGGTGTTTGGCTGGTTGGTGTTTGGCTAGTTAGTTGGTGCTTAATTGGATTTCTGGTTGGCTGGCGGGCTGGTTGGTTAGCTGGCTGGTTAACTGGCTAGTTGGTTGGTGGTTGGTTGGCTGGTTGGTCGATTGGTGGTTGGTTGGCTGGTTGGTGTTTGGTTGGTTGGTGGTTGGTTGGCTGGTTGGTGGTTGGTTGGTTGTCTGGCTAGTTGGTGGCTGGTTGGATGGTTTATGTTTGGCTGGTTGGTTGGTTAGGTGGTTGGTAATTGGTTGGTTGGCTGCTTGCTTGGTTCCATGCTTGGCTGGATGGTTGATTGACTGGTTGATTATCTGGTTGATTGGCTGGTTGATTGGCTTATTGATTGGCTAGTTAAATGTCTGATTGATTGGCTGATTGGTTGGTTGGTTGTTTCGTTGATTGGTTGGTTTATTGGCCGATTGATTGGCTAGTTGATTGGCTGGTTGGTTTGGTTGGTTGGTTAGTTGGTTGGTTGGTTGGTTGGTTGATTGGTTGGTTGGTTGGTTTACTGGATGGGTGATTGACTAGTTGATTGGCTGGTTGGTTGATTGGTTGGTTGGTGAATTGGTTGGCTGGTTGGTTGGTTAATTGGCCAGGCGGTTGGCTAGTTGATTGGCTGGTTGGTTGTTGGAAGATGTTTCTCTGGAAAAATGTTCTAACTTTCTAAGAACATCTCCTGGTACACATTTCAGGCTGAGTCAATTTTACATAAGCCTCCTTGATAAGGATTCGAATGCAGGCAACCGTACTAGCCACTGCGCTACCGCGCAGACTAGACACGTTTCTATCACAAAAATGTCACGGAATTTCATTGTAGAAACCGCCGTTGACGCGTAAAGAGTTAGGCCTTCAAAACAACTATAGCCAATAGCATATTGAGGTAGTGGGGCCAGTTTCCTACCTATCAGAGATCTTTCTCAGGTCATTCTTAGAAAAGGAAGATTATCAAATTATTCGGCTGAGTCGACGCCAGTCGCTTACTTGTTTGATTTAGAAATCTAGTCACTGCCGGGAATGAACCTGCATCACTGTCTTAGTAAGCAAATACACTAACTACACTACTAGTGTAAGAGAGAGAGAGAGAGAGAGAGAGAGAGAGAGAGAGAGAGAGAGAGAGAGAGAGAGAGAGAGAGAGAGAGAGAGAGAGAGGCAGACAGACAGACAGACAGAAAAATCAGCTGAATACATACAAGAAGATGCTTAATTTTGGGGAGAAAAGATACCCGGTGGGGGGGGGCGCAGTGATATGGAGTCATACATAGAAACAGACAGACAGACAAAGAAATCACCACAATACATCCAAAAGACTTAATTTTGGAAGGGAGCGACAGACAGATAGAAAATACACACTGTTTAAGGGATATAGGAAGACATAGAGACATAGAGACATGAACAGATGAGTCGTATATAACAACTCCATTCTCACAATATATATTCTGACATGTCCTCAGGTCTCCCACTACAAGTTCTCCCTGTCCTGGCCACGTATTCTTCCAACTGGAACTGTTGAACACGTCAACAACAAAGGCGTGGCCTACTACAACGAACTAATCAACGAACTGTTAGTCAATGGTATTCAACCTTTCCTGACACTACATCAATGGGACCTACCCCAGCAGCTGCAGAACCAGGGTGGATGGGCCAATGAGTCATCGGTCAAGTGGTTCAAGGAATACTCCGGCCTGTGTTTCCAGGTGTTTGGAGATAGGGTAATGCAACCGATAATCAGTTAATGAATTATTTATTTCAAAGGAACCTTTAATTTATTGTTGCTTGCTGGCTTGTACAATTGTAATCCATTTTGTTTTGATTGGGTTGTGAAAAGATGTATTTTATATGATTATTTTTTTTCCAACATTTACAGCCGGACAATACTCAGTATGATTTAACACCTTGAGCGAGTTAAGTTCAGGGACAGAATACTCTGATCCAAGGAACATCTTGGCGGGGAGAGAGGGGGTGGTTAAGTTCAGCGAGTCAGTATTCATAAACATCGAACATCCTGAGCGAATTAAGTTCAGCGAGACAATACTTATATACATTGAACATCTTCAAAAGTTGGATGCCTACATAAAAATATTCCGACATACGTTGATGACACAGTTTTAACAGCAGTGTGAAAGAAACAAATTCTTGACAAGATTGTGGATGACAGCTAGATGTAGGTAGTAACATTACTTGTTGCCACAACTGAATGCAATGTAGTTTACAAGAAAACGCAAATTCCAATATGCTTGATGTATAGTAAAATCCAAAATGAGCCTTTCAGTGATGTGATATTTTGGATGTTTTTCTTCCCCAGCAACATTTGAATAAAGAAGGAAAGACACTGCAGCTTTTCACAACAGGCCACTCCTGCGATTTAAATATAACATAATTGCCGCCGCGACGTTTGAAGATTGCCAAAAGTTAAAAGTACACTTCTCCCACAGATGAGAAATGACATCTGCACAGAACTGGGGCGAGCACCAGCAAAATAACCCCCATCCCCACCCCCTTTGCCAAAATTCCCAGAACTTCGGTACTACCGCCACTAGGAAGACGTCAGTTTCGCGCCAAAAGCACATCTCAGGCGCAAATTCCATTCGTGCTGGGGAGAAGGATTCACATTAACATAATTTATGTTGATTAGATGACGGATGGAAAGTCGGCATGAAATTCCAATTTTTTTAAATTTTTTTTTGCGTATCCCTTACGGGACGTTGCAGTCAACACGAGCATTTTCAGCTGCTGTTGATGTACTAGGCAAGTGTTACGTTCAGTAGTTTGCCATTGCTTTCTGAACGACCGGCTCCCATACAAGCACGTTATAACATAACGAGACACGCGAAATTCCAATATGTGGGGGATTTGACCGATATGCTTCGTCAGGGAAGGACGTGTGGTGCAATTCATGAGATATTGCAGTTTTTTTTTTTTTTTTTATTCTTGAAGACATTGGTAAGTTTGAGATCATAGTGAATAAACTTAGGCTAATAGATGTAATAGAAAGGATCTAATTTACATCTGAGATTTTTTTTGTGTGTAAAGATCTAGAGTAATCATCGGTAGACATAAATGCATTTTTCTTTGACTTGTAGACATAGTGAATAAACAGCTTTCTTGTTCAGTTCATACACTTTATAAGAGATGAACTTCACTTTCACTATTCATCCAGAGTCTTTATGTGTAGCTAATGATTAGGCCAAGAAATACACTGATACTTTTCTAGAATAACACTTGTATTCTTGTATGGATGATACTTTTCTGGGCTATCTCTTATAATCTTTTTGTATGCTCCGAAGAGAATTAGTTTCTTTGTATGTGTATTCATGTATAAAGAATTAATAATGAGTTTATCTATAAATGTATAGACATGATGTGCTGTTGCGTTATAAATATAATGTGATGTTACATATCCATTTATCCTGGAGAAGAGGGACGATGCCAGGGCTGGGTGATGGTGTCATTTCTTGCTGAGGGCCACCCAGATATTTCCGGCGATAGAACCTTTAGAGGATGAGAATGCTTGACCTCCATAAAGCAAGTGCGAGGGAGACATATCATATCATATAAGGGGAGAATGCCTGCATCAGATGTTGGAGTGATGGGACCCAACAGGGTCAGGCCTAGCTAGCCTGCCCTTATGTCATAATCCCTACACCTTCTCTCTATGTCCCTCTCTATATCGCTCTATATATATATATATATATATATATATATATATATATATATATATATATATATATATATATATATATATATATATATATATATATATATATATATCCTTTTCCTTTCTCCTCCCCCTGGTCTCTGTAGGTATGGATATATGTTTGGTACATGTTTCCAACAGAGATGGTGTCCTTGTTTTTGGTGGCTGAACTGGGGTATATTCTGAATGCAGAATAATGTCACCGAGAGGCTCAACGTCATCGATCAAAGATGAAGGATTCGTCTTGCTACTGCTGGTAGAGCGAATTTTTAGTGAACATCCTTGACACATCCGATATCAAAACACCCCCAGAATATGAAAGTCAGTGAACTACTTTATTAGCATTCTTTTTGTTGATGGCAAGACCAACCAAACTTAATACTCACAACATTAGTACAAACATTGTAGAAACCAGATATCATGGATATTCCCGAAGTATTTTGTGATGATCTCAAGAGGCTATGTTAGTCGTGTGTTTACAGTGAATCCAGGAACATTTATAATAGACTTAGTGGTGCCTCACGGGACTATGTTAGTGAATACACTGACTTAGTTGAATGCTCACCCATGAGGACACTAAACATTTTAGTGATAATTTACAGACATTTATAGATCTTTATATGTCGTTTTATGCGTGTGTTACTTTTGGAATTTGAATCTTTGAAGATGTCACTCGAGTATGCACACTCCCTCTTTCCCCCATGTTATTCCATTATAATGGTATAGCTCATAGACTGGAGTTATTTATTTACTTGTTAATTTGTGTTTACGTTTTATGTATGTTCACACTGACAATATTCATCAATTTCATCATCATTATAGAGAAGAATATGGCAGGATAACCTCACGGACTTTCAGTGTACCAAGAGCGAGTGATTTCCTCTCTAAAGTTACGGTAACTTTTATGTGCTCTACTGGCCCTCTGTTAGAAAACCTTTACCTAATGATCTATCTCTACCTTTGGGGAGTCTTATCGAGCCATTTCATGTTTTCTCATAATAGTTGGCTATTAGGATTTGGGGATTAGTCTCCCATTCCCTTTTAACATACCACAAGTGACTTGACGCTATTGGGTATGCGGTGCTAGTCGAACATTGTATAGATTAATCGACAATCTTTGGGTGATCTGCTTAGCAGCGACCCGTCTGCTTTTATTTCCCACGACATTTCCTTAACCTATTTTAGGCTTCATCGATTTGGGAGCCTAGGTTAATTTTTGTTTACATCCGCCTGAGTTGGTATTCGACCACAGGACGACTGTGCGGGCAGGCAAGCGAGTTAGCCACTGTGATGCCGTGGCTCTGATGGAGTGCTGATTCGTGCATTTGAACTCCAACTTTCGATGTGTTCAACATGGTGCTTTCAAAGGCTGTTTAACTCCATGATTTTTATTTACCTCTCTAACTGCTATTTCACTCCCTGCCGAACATTTTCTCTCCAGACCACGGTAAACCATCTGCTTCACACCACACACACACACACAATCCCAAAAGGATCCGACCATGTCTACTCCACCATGCACTAATACCACACCTAGCAGACTAGCCAATTCATCCACCTGCTGGCCTCCCACCACATCAGCATGCCCCGGGGAAAAGACCCAATCAACGCTCCCTATCCTTGATGACGCAATTGAAGCATGCCACTTTGAATGATGCAGTTGCTGCAGGATAACAGAAATAACCACACTATGCTTCCGGTTCCCAACATGGCGGATAGGCATTTGAACCGTGAATGCCTCTGGAGTGTTTACACTTGTGGCTACAGTTCCTCATGTTGGACTCATAGTGCATGGTTCCGTCGCCTTGCTACTGAGTGAGTGCGTGACTCGACTCTGTGAGCTGTGAATTTCGTGTGGAATGCTTTTACATCTGTCCGCGGTTGTTTGTAGCGTGAACTGCATGTCCGGAACGATGGCGGTCGGCTGTTGCTGAATTGACTGGTGGGATCCGTGGCGAAGTGGTCTGACTCGGGCTCCGAAGGTTGTGAGTTCGATTCCGAGCCATATGGGATAAAACCCGGTGCAATGAAGTAGACCTTGTCGACTTTTAAGCGATTTTTTTTTAAATGGCGGAATATTACTTACATGTATAGCTAACTAGGAACTGTGGTGATCATCTGCTTTGTACTTTTGTTTAGGTTAAAATATGGACGACAATCGATGACCCAGTGACCCTGGCCCACAAAGGTTACGAGTCCGGCGAGCACGCACCAGGTTTAAAAAGCCCAGAATTAGTATATCTTGTTGGTCATAACCTGATTCGGGCTCACACCGAGGCCTACTTACTCTACAGAGACACTTACAAGGCTTCTCAACATGGTAAGATATACACCCTTGGCTTGACGAATAACTCATCTTCATAGTTTTCGTCACATAATTTGTCCTGTAAAACACGTGTCTCCAATCTGTCTCCACAATTTGCCTTTCAAAATGTATTTCTATCAAAAGCCAGATGTTCTACCTCAGCGGCTGTCATGTGTGCACACATTAATCACATCCTGAATCAATTTTCCCTCTTTCCTCAGTACACTCCCCTCTGTAGTTATCCTTTCAAGCATGCACGTCTTCTTACACACCCAACATTGACATGTGCTAGTGTGCACGTATGCTTGTGATTGTGGGAGCTGCGGTTGTGTCTTGGCTAAACACTCGCCTGCAGGCCTGCTGGTCATGGATTCGTTCCGAATCGATATATTTTGGGTTAGTTGGGGTTGATCTGCTCCCAGGTCGACACAGCCTTAAAAATTGGTACCAGGAAATTTTCTGGGAAGTAAAGGCCGGGCGACGTGATACTGACCACATCACCGACTGTTCTATAAGAATATAGGTCTAGCACCATACGCCTAATCCGTTAAAATCGTATAGAACGGAACTTTATTTTTCACTAAATGTGAATGTATGTACGTGAAGCAAGGACCTTAAGCAGACATAATGAGAAGCATCTAATGACAGTGAAAATGTAGCTTCCGAAAAAGATGCAGAGAATACAATGGACGAACATAAAAACAAATGTGACAGTCTTTCAAGAAACAAACGAAAACGGTAAACTGATTTGTGAAATTAGACGCAGCTAGGCAGATTTACTGTAACATTACGAGGAGAAATAAACTTGGCAAATCACTGACAACTGGAAAATTGACGGGAAAATGGCAAGAGGATGGGAAAGAGATCAATCACGTATGGTTTATAAAATGTCATAGACTATATTTTTTCCGTTCCAATGTTTTGAACTCAAGCGTAGTTCATACACGTGTTACCACTTATAGTGCACTGGACTGATTTTTGCATGCGGGTTTTTTTTTTTTTTTTTTTTTTTTTTTTTTTTTAAAGCATATCCTTTACAGGACTTAGCTGTCAACACCAGCATCTTTCAGCTGTATGTTGATCTCTTGGCAAGATTACGCTCAGTAGTTTGCCATTGTTTTATGAGCGGCCGGCTCACATACCCCATAAGTTACCGATGCGATTCGAACCACTGCTGATTTGAACCGTCATCACGTTACCGACGAGAGTATACGAGATTACGGAGAAAAGTCATAACCTCTATGCCACGAAGCCGGCGCATGCGGGTTAGCTTTCCCTATTACCAGTGTCCCTCGTCATCTGGCGAATCCACTCCGAGTTCTGAGATACTTGTAATTTATGTCTCCAAGTTAAAGACTTGAAGTCAACAGTTTAGTCCAAATGACTGGTGTAGGGATTGAACCCACTATCTCGGAACCAGCACATAGGGAGTTTAAGAGCTAGCGTACTTATCCATTCGGCCTTGCTGACCTTCGGCATAATCGGGATAAGAACATAGATCTGATCCCGAGTTCTGGAGATGGTGTGAGATGGTGAACTGTGGCCGCCGACGCTTACCAGCATGAGACATGGTTGTGGTGATCACACGAATGTGTGTTTGTCGAGACTCCTGTCTGTTGCACTTTTCACATGGAGCAGTGAGGAGCATTTTTGTGTGATATTCACTAGCACGGGAACGGAACATAATGGGGCGACCCTTTGCCGTGAAGTTGGAACCGCGACTAACTAACGACTAATTAACACGAATGTGCGTTAACATAGAGCCAAGTGAAGAATGTTGATTAGTCGTTTGATAACAAAGCAGTTATCTGGGTTTAATTGCCCTCTAATAACCCCAGAAATGTGTTCTGATGAGCATGGCAATAGGATCTACTTAGTATCGTTTAATGGAAACTATCTTATAAATAATTTGCAGGGTTTTAAGGGGCTTATTGCGAAAGGAAAGGCGAGAAGCGAGTGATCGGGTCGTCACTACACGGTGACTTCGTATATGTTAATAACTCCTCACACCCTTATATGTGAAATGACTTTTCACACCCCTATATGTAAAAAGACTTTTCACACCCCTATATCTAACTACTGAACGTAACACTTGCCTAGTACATCAACAGCAGCTGAAAAATGCTGATGTTGACTGCAACGTCCCGTAAGGGATACGCAACAACAACAAAATATCTTAAATGAATTTTCACACCCTAATATCTGAAATGGTATTTCATACACCTATATGTGAAATGAATTTTCACACCCCAATATCTGAAATGACATTTCATACCTCTATGTGTGAAATGCGATGGTGTTTCCACCTTGTCGTGATGGGGGAGCTTGAGTTTCTCAATGACTCTGAGAGCTATGCCGGCGGTAGCATAGCTACCAGCAGGGCCTCCCAAACCGGACAGGTCAACGCGTAGAGAAAAGACAAAGAGAAACACACTGGTCCTCTAGGTTGGGGGTTGAAGCGTGGGGTTAACATCTCCACCTTTGTAAAAACTATTTTGTTACGAAACAGATACATAAGTCTCGAATTCGGACTGACTTATTTGGACAACGACCTCGGAACGGTAAATGACTCTTGAGATTTGGAACATGGAATGTACGGACACTATATCGTGCTGGAGCGGCTGAAGAACTAACCCGAGATCTGGTTGAATATCAAATGGATATAACAGCAATTCAAGAAATAAGGTGGCCAGGAGAGGGTACTTTAGAGCAAAATGGAATGATTGTAATATATGGAGGAAACACCCAAAATAAACATGAATTAGGAACAGGTTTTGTCATCAAAAAAAGTTATGGGGGAATGTTCTAAACTTTATAGCTGTTAATGACAGAATTAGTAAATTAAGAATAAAAGGTAAATGGAAAAATATAACGATGATTAATGTACATGCACCTACTGAAGAGAAAGAAGATGGCGTTAAAGAATACTTTTATAATGATTTGGAAGATGTCATAGAAGAAACCCCCAAACAGGACATCCTGATTGTACTGGGAGACTTCAATGCAAAAATAAGTAGAGAGCAAACTCATAAAAAAGTGGCCGGTGTGGGACGCCTACATACAACTTCAAATGATAATGGATGGAGAGTCATCAACCTAGCAGAAGCCAAAGGACTGCAGATTAGTAGTACCAGACTACAAAGAAAGGATATACACAAACAAACTTGGAAATCATGTGACAAGAGAACCAATAATCAAATAGATCACATTTTAATTAACAACAGAAATGCATCAAACTTACAACAAGTTAGAAATTATAGAGGAGCTGAGTGCCAAAGCGACCACTTCCTCGTTGGAGCAAAATTTAAAATAAAACTTAAGAGAGCTTTCTATACTAAATTACAAAGATTACACCCAACATATAACAGAGAAAAACTACAAGAAATTACAGTCAAAGAGAAATTTACAGATGAAATAAAATGTAAACTTAAAACTCTGCAAACCCCTTTGGAGGAAAGCGTTGACCAAACTTGGTTGAACATCAAGAATACAATTCAATCTACCGCAGAAGAATGTCTCGGTGTGTTAACCACGCATAGAAAGAACAGATGTTTCAATCAAAATTGACTGCTTCTGAGGCGGTTGGATTTTTCAGCTAAAGTTCTACAGAATGTGACTGCCAGCCCCAAGTCAGCCATTTATAATTACATCCTGCCACATGTATGATAGACTGAAGTGTTACTATTCTTTGTTTACCGTATGGGACTCTGTAACGCGTGGACGATGTTTGAGTCTACTTGATACAAATAACTACTTTTGTTTTCATTTTTCATTATCACATCAAAATGTTAGTCGCAACCATTAGTAAAAGACAGAACGACACTATCATAAATTGGAAACCTGCAACTGTTTGGGTCATAAAGAGTTTACACATTTATTTCAGGACAAGTTGGAATTGCACTACATTCTGATTGGTTTATTCCCAAAACCACATCTCCCCCTGACGTCAGTGCTGCAGAAAGAGCTGTAACTTTCCATCTCGGCTGGTTTGCTGACCCTCTGTTCAATGGCGACTACCCAGCTTTGATGAAACAGTACGTTGCTCAACGGAATAGACAGGAAGGTGGGGAAGAATGGAAGCTTCCAGAATTTAACAACGACGAAAAATCTCGAGTTAAAGGTATACTAAATACGATTACTCGTTTAAAATAGTGTAACTTATTTACACTTATAAGACACAGAACAGACAAATATGACAATTTTGAAAAGCTTTCGAGATGTTTCGAAGACGAAGTCTTTTTGAGTAGACATGACCGTTGACTCCGATATACAAACAAAAACATCATTTATTAAGGTACATTTTCGTGTCCATGTCACCTGGCATACTGGGATATAGTGCTAGTTCTATACTTTTAGAGCAATCCACAATATATGGTGATGTTATGAGCATCTTAACATCGCTTTTATTTCACAGAAGATGTTTGGTTTACACTTTATGAGGCTGGGGTGACATTGGAACCACGTCGTCAAGTAAATAACTCCCATCTCAATGGGGAGTGAACCCAGAACTACAGGATCAGGAGAAGAGCTCGCTAGGCAATTCGCCACTGCATCCCCACAATATATAGATGTATAGAAAATATGTTAATTGTGCAGTTGACACACATATTAAATAAAACTTACTCTATGCTAATGACGCAGTCGTGACAGCAAGTCAGCAGACAATACAGAACGTGGCTGTAGAAAGAGGAAAAGGGCTTCATCTTGAATGATAAGAAGATAGAAAAATTGATCATATCAAAATGACGCATCTGTCCAAATCTATAATAAACGTCTATGGTATTAGTGATTTCGTCCTCCTCTGCTGTAGAAGTACACATAAATATTGTATGAGAGTTGTGTTTTTTGGACGGTCTTCAAGTCTGATAATCACTAACTGGGTTATATCCCATTAAAGCTCCGCTTTAAAAACAAATAATAACATCGTCACCACCGACAACACCAATGGAAGATTTCATATGTCACATTTATATAGTGCTACGAACCATGTGTTTCTAGTAATCATACTTGTAAATATATGCTTTGGATTCTAGACCTCATAGAATACGTTATTGGATTATTATTGCAAACTTAGATCTTTCGCCACCTTCATTCACATCGAGCATCTTAGGTAATAATTTAGCTGTGATACGGAAGCTTATGAACTTGTTCAGTAACCGGTCCCTCTGTGATAATATTTCCACGTTGTGGTAGTTTGGCAATTATATTTCCTTTAAAAAAAACAAAAAACAACAAAACAACAAAACAAAAACAAGAAACAGCATTAGTGAAGTGGTTAACATGTTTACCTGCCGGATTGGTGGCAATCTGTTCGAATCCCATTGAAGAGGGCACTATTTTCACTGACCTGTGCTGTCTGGTCTACTCAGCCTAATATGGATACTAGGAAATATCTTAGTAGTAAGGGCAACCGGCATAGTACTAATCTTAGTGACAACTGATACCAATGTTGAAGGGAAAAGCACGAGGGGAAAGTAGAGAGGTAAATATCTGGATGCCTTGGTCACATAGATAAATAAGGTGATCCCCGCTCCGGGGCTGCGTGGTCTCGAGGTATGGTTTCCGCCTCGAATGCTGGAGGTCCCGGGTTTAAGTCCCGACGAGGACCGGGATTTTTTCACCTGGACTTCTAGTAATAAAATGTCCCCTGGTCTCTGGGTAGTGAGATCGGACGCCCGTGCAGTGTTGCCATCTCCCTTTGATGAAAAAGCACCAAAATCGACCCCCCAAAAAAGCACTAAAAAGCACCCAAATTTTTTAGGAAGCACAAAAGAAAGCACCAACTGTTTTTATTACAAATGTAACAAGGTAGCACATTATAATTTATTATTATCACTTCATATTACAATGAAGTTTATTCCAGATCCGCCAAATCCCAATCAGAACTACTTTCGAGCCAAAGAAGTACCAAATTGCAATACTATTTTTTTTTTTTGGGAAATCACTAAAACAAGCCCTGGCGGTATTCATTCAAAATGTTATAAAGTAGTACATTATAATTTATTATTATCACTGAATATTAGAATGAAGTTTATTCCAGATCTGCCAAATCCAAGTCAAACAACTCCTCTTCAGTTTCTGTAGCTATTTCCTGCTGTGTTTGCTCCTGCGATGATGAGGATGAGGAGGATGATTGAAAGAAACATGTATATGCCTCCTGTGATCCAATTTTTCGCAGAATATCCTTAGGTAGTTTATAATCATGACAGCATTTGCCATATCTTTTCATTCCATATCTAATAGTCAAAACATCTGTCAAACTCTTTATGCTAAGTCTATTTCGCAGTTTTGATTTTATAACTCCCATCTAACTGAAAATACGCTCCACGTCAGCATTAGAATGAGGTAAAATGAGCACAGTTAAAGCTAAATCTGTAAGATCTTGGAAAGGATTTTCACCGGTGGCATCCCTGTATGAGGCTATTTCTGCCCACAGTCCAAGTGTGTCAGAGGTCTGTGTCCACTGCATATGATGAAGTTTTTTCCACTGGAAATCGATGCGGGTGAGAGTAGCTGCATCTTCTACAAACATTTTAGCAAGATCCAATATACAGGGCTTCATTGGCTGTAGACATCCACTTCCACTAAGACATGACATGGACTGTAACACTCAAACGTTATCGGGTGTACGTAAACACAGCTGTGTCAATAGCTCTATTGAAAACTGGATGTACCTTCCACGAATTTCTTTCTCATCGGGAAACTTGTAGTCTGCTATTAAAGGGAGTTAAATTAGATGAATATTGCGCGGTAACGTACTAAGACTGTTTTACTCCGTTACTTCAGTTCAAATTCGGCTTTTTAGTGTTCCCAAAATGAATTTTAAAGTAATTTTTACCCACCCCAAAAAAGCACCCAAAATCACCAAAACAATTTTGTGAAGCACTAAATTTACGCGGCCGCGCTAAAAGGACAATTTTCGCACTAACTGACTTGAAAAAGCACTAAATTTAGCTAGGAAAGTACTAAAATGGCAACACTGCGCCCGTGTATATTGTTGCTCACGTAAACAATCCCTTGGCAGTTGGAAATCGAAAAAGAGTAGCCTAACGGCGCTGCCCTTTGCAAAATTTCGAGTTAAAAATCTACCCAAAGTATTTCAGGATCTTCGCCGGTGCTATGGAGTTCGTGCACTGAGCTGAGTTTCTCCAGACTCAGGTTTGAGTTAAGAGGAGAACGGAGCACTTATGGGTTACACCCATGTGCCGTGATGTTGATCCACCGACTAAACTAAATTAAAGCTCTGCTCGACGTCTCTACCAGAGTATATTAAAAAAACTTCCGTTTTCTTTTGTAAAATGTCCCTTGCCTCTTCATCGATGTTCACTAATTCCTAAAATTTGAATACTCAAACTCATCACATACTACTTTAGGCTTTCAATCATACAGACTTCTCACATTCCACGTTCCCATTCTCACTCTGTTTCTTAGTCTGACACAGGGGATTTCCTTGGTAACACCGTCGGGATTATTTCCGTCATCACGATTACTAGTAATGGCCCTTGTGTCACACTCTTCTTCCCCCCCCCCCCCCCCCGTGTTATCTGATCTGCCTGGCCCGGAGGTCTCGCCACCAGCTCTCTTTCTTATTATCTTTTCTTTCATGGCTGTTATGAGACTACGACCTCCAGCATGAGAATGGAGGTGGAGGCAGTAACAGCGACATTCAGGTGGCTAGAGTAGACTACTGCAACACACGTTGTGTTCATTACGGATTCAAAGAATATGCTTAGCAAGGTGGAGAAAGGAATGTTTCGTGTGGAATGGCTCTCGTCGCTTCAGAGGTCACAGATTGTGAGAATTGTATGGTTATTTTGCCCTGGCCATGCGGGTGTACGGGGGAATGAACAGGCTGATAGGCTAGCAGGGAATGCACCTCTTGGTGGTATCTTGCCTATGGATAAGGGGGTGGTCGTGCGCTTGTGGGACCAGGTGGAGAATGCGGAGGAACAGACTGAGAACCCATATGTGGAAAGAATGAGATTGCGGGGGATCGGCAGGGGTTCTGGAAGAATCTCAAAACTGAGAGGGAAGACCTGGAGAACTTTTAATCAGATAGCGGTGGGAACTATTAGTAGAATTACTCTTCGCTGGCTGTTGAACGAGGGGACTGAGCACGTATGGGAATGTCCTGAGTGCAGTTATGTCGGTTCTTAACTCAACTCAACTCAACTCAACTCATGGCTGTTATGGTTTCTTGGCAAGTTTTGCAGAAGGTAGTTTGCCTGTGAGACGTGGACACTTACTAAACAAGCTGAACAGCGCATAAATGCCCTGGAATATAAATGTTGTAGACGCATTCTAAGAATATCTTTGATAAAGAAAAGAACAAACGTATTCATACTTCATGACCTGAATATTGAAGAAGGTTGGCTATTAAAGACAATAAAACAAAGAAAATTGAAATATTTTGGTCACTTAAAACGTCATGAAAGTTAGGCGAGAAAAGTATTGGAGGGGTATATGCCTGGGAAGAGAGGAAGAGGAAAGCCAAAGAGGTGATGGGTGCAGGATGTGGAGGATGATCTCAAGATGGGTGTATTGGACGCAGGACATCTTGCTTGTGATCGAGAGTTTTCCGGAAGGTTGTTATAGGAGCGAGGATCTGCAAAGGACATCCTACTGAATGAATGAATGAATGAATGAATGATTGAATGAATGAATGAATGAATGAATGAATGAATGAATGAATGAATGGTATTAGTGATTAGTGAGGATCATCATCTTCGCACTCCGGACAGTCGCATGGGTGCTCCGATCTCCCCCTTAACATCTCCTCCAGCACAAATCGACTGATAATGCCAGTTCGGTGTTGGTTAATTCAAATGTCTTGTGCTCCTAACAGAATGTTCATGTCTGGAGACATCTATTATATTTATTAGGGGCAGGTACAGAACTTTAAGTATTTCTTTGGGTGTTTGGTCTGCAGCAGACATTGACAGTTACAACTCCACTCCTCTCTTGTTTCATGCTATTATAATCAAGTGTTAAATTTACTTATGTTATTATGTGTTGCTGGTATTCGAATTTTTCCAATAAAAGAATAATTTTCTATTATACTTCCCACAAGAGACTATTTTTTTCTATTCTGCTTCCCACAAGAGACTATTTCTTCTATTCTACTTCCCACAAGAGACTATTTTTTTCTATTCCACTGCCCACAGACCGACTCCCTGGTGAGAAGGTTAGGGACAGGGTTCATAATCCCACATATTGCATTCGAAACACAGTTGCGGGCGATTTTACATTTTCATGAGATGATTTGAGTGCCGGTCATTCAGAAAGTATTGGGAAGCTACTAAATGCTTTCTTGCTTGCTTGTGTTCGTTGGCTTGAGCTCCAACGCGAAGTCCTGTATGTCGGATGAAGACATCCTGTTGTCCAACATCAGTGTGATGTCATATAGGACCTGAGTTTTGCGTGAGTATCCGTTGTCCCATGTCTGGCTTATTGGTGTGCAGACTGGTGGTTCCTCGCCGTACAGGCAGACACTCTCCGACTTCGGAGGAATCTGCGATCCTACTGACTTTAGCCAGGCCCCCGAAGGGACCTGTTGCCCAGGACGCTCGACGTGGACGCGTCAATAGGTCTTGGCCAGTATATAACCCGGCCCTGGTGCCTTGGAAACACCTCTGCGTCCCAAGCTACTAAATATAAACATGCCAGGAATCACGGGCAGCCAAAAAATGCTCGTGTTGACTGCTATGTCCTGTAAAGGATATGCAACTAATTAACTACCCACAACATACTAATTTTTCTAGTCTACTTGCCACAAACGACTAATTATTCTGTTCTACTTGCCACAAAAGACTAAGTTTTCTATTCTACTTGTTACAAAAGTCTAATTTTTTTAAATTCTACTTTCAACAAAAGAATAATTTCTCTATTCAACATCCCACAAAAGACTAATTTTCCTATTCTATTTCCCACAAAATACTATTTTTTTATTCTGCTTCCCACAAAAGACTAATGTTTCTATTCTACTTCGCACAGAAGACTCATTGTTCTATTCTACTTTCCACAAAAGACTAATTTTCTATTCTACTTCCCACAAAAGACTAATTTTTTTTCTATTCTTCTTTTGATGTGCTACGTACCTTTCAGTTGTCCGTTCCATATATTTTTTATGAGTGATTTGTTAGCAGCTGTCTGTAGTCCAATACCGACAGTGTTCACCATCCTACTATTCACTTCATGGTTTTCCTCGCCCTGCAGCTTCCGTTCATGGGGTGGGGTGGGGGGGGGGGGGAAGAGGAGGATATATTGTTTACAGATTTGTGTGCCCATGTAGTAATTCTCTGTTCATCGTTGGTTATTTTTAGAATTATATTCTTATGTAGTCCATTCTCTCTACATTGCTTGATTATTTTCAAAATTGTTTTCTCTTATAGTAATTCTCTGTCCATTGTTGATTGTTTCTGATTAGTTTAAGATGTTTTGTAACAGTATTGGGTATTATTAGGATCTAGTGGGAAACACAGATACAGCACGATTGAGCATTGAGGTTGAAAGGGGTGGGAGATGCTCAATCGTGACGTATTGGGTTGGTATGGGCAGTTAGAACCCAGCTTGAGTAGCGAATGGAGGTGTACATCGAAGCTTTGTTAAGTTAAGCCAATAAACGTTTTATCAACAACCAAACGACCGGCCTTCGTCTTATTACACACTGTTATAAGAGGCGAAATGGAGCCACTTGACCAGGATGCGAACCTGAGGATGAGAAAAACACAACAATGAAAAGCCAGGATTGAATAACGTCGCGGAAAGGTTCAAGAACTAAATAAACGAACAAAATACTAGCGGCACGTAAATGAACAATTTCTGAACCTGATAACAGACGCACCAAAAGATGGCCAGTAAGTTCTAAATAGTAGTAATATCTGAATACAGAGGCCAAAAGCTCGCCCAGGAGTGGTCCTTTGTAAGTCTTTTTTAAGACTTCAGATAACGGTCAAAGTAGTAATAAGAAGTTTGTTATACAAGCCGTTTTGCAGAGTTCACAGTGAAGGAAGTTGTATGGCCGCCCTTCTACAGTTTGATTGTTAGCAACAGGCTTAACATGGACTGAAATTTTGCGTAGCAAAAGTCATCAAGGCCACTGCCTTACATCGTTCTGATTGACCAGGAGTGATCCTATCCTGAGAGTTGGGCAAACCAGCAATGTAAGTTGCTCAAAGTTAAAGAGCTAATCAGGAGTTGTCAGGACAGCATGATCGTTGATCGGGCCATAACTGCTTAAAACACTCAATTATCGATAGGCCTTGGCTGATCCCAATCCATTTTTGGGCCTCGTTATTCCTATGACCCAAACACACCCAATCCATTTTTGGGCCTCGTTATTCCTATGACCCATTCCATACGTTGAAGTATCCACTTGAGAATCAAGGAAGGGACCCAACCAGGGGTCGAAGATTTTCCGGCAGCCCATGAGATGTGACCCAACCAGGGGTTGAAAAATTTTCTGGCAGCCCACGAGAAGGACGAAAATACCTGAGGGAGGAGAAGTGATATCTGAACTCCACCACCTGAATTCTGAGACTAAGTTTCACCTAATGCGGGATCTGGTTGGTTGAACTGAACTGAAGGTAACAGATTAATTAAGGAAATAGACTCAGAGTTGTATATTTCGAGGTCTCCCGTGAGGTTCCGAACTTCTTAATTAGAGTGGAGTACAGGACATTATTGTGCTTTAAGAAACAGATATCTACAAGGAACCTTCTGATTGCCACAAATTTGAGTTTTTTTTAATTGAGGACAGGGTTCATTCTTCCTATGCTCAGACAGGACGTCGTTGGTGCTTCTTCTGATTAATGTAATATCTTACAATATTATAGCCAACTGAATTGTGCTGGTTGGGATTTAGTAAATTATAATTGTGTGATTGGTTGCTTGCTTGTTTTAGTATTTTTTTCAGCATAGCGGAACAGGATACCTTAGGAATATTTCAGCAGAGCAGATTCATCACGACACAGTTGAGAATTATTTCGGCTGAGATAGCATAAAGAGTAAAAATGTACCTGAGCAGAGACTTAGGACGCGTGACCACATGGTTAGGAGAGTTAAAGGAGGCAGTCAGCGAGGTAGAATGTTTTGTACACTGGTTACAGAGTAATGTAAGAGGAAGTAATGAGATAAAAAGGAACAACAAGAATAACCAAGGACAGCCACTGGTTAATGAAAATAGAGGGCAGTATAGAAGTATTTATGAAAATCCAAAGATGACTAAGGTCAAGAGCTGGTATAATGATCAGAGATACAGAAATGGACATGAGAAAGACTGTTATAGGAGTTGGCCATCCTATACTGTAAGCGCTAGGAAAAAACGTGATAAATGGTTTGAAAAAAGACAAAGACAATATCTAAACTCAGGTGTAAGAGACAGAGTTGAACCTGTAAATAAAACACAGACAAATCCTAAAATGGTTGCGAATGTGACTAGTGGACAGGAAAAGAAGACGACGGTGTTAGTAAAGAAAAGAAATAGAGAGACGCAGACACAAGCAGGTAATACGATAGAAAGTAGTACGCAGACTCAGGTACAATCAGTCAGCAAGATAACAAAGGGAACTCAAACTGATGTAATAGAGAATCAGTCAAAACCTACTCATTTGACTAAGAGAGACAAGGTTGAAGTTAGGAAAGATGGACAGACAAGGACCAAGGACGAAAGGAAGTCAATGAAGAAAAGTGTTAGTATGGTTGTAAATAGAGGTAGTACCATGTCAACTTCTTCAGCTATAGACAAGAAACTAATTCCCAAATGGTGTAGGAATATTAGCTGTCAGAGTTCAAGTTATGGAGAAGATATTCCCACAGCTGAATATTATAGTGATGCTGAATCAGATATTATTACAGATGATTCGGAGAAGGAGAGTGTTACACTACGGGCAGGTCCTGAATCGAGGCGTGATGTTCCATCATATGGAGTAGTTGCTAGTAGACAGACGGACAGAGTTTTGGGTAGTGACTCTTTGAAACAAAATACTGGTTTGTATGACAAGACAATAGGGAAGGCTAAGGGACGAAGACCGAGAAAGAGAAAGAAAGTCAGACGTTTTAGGGACGACTATAGGAATAGAGCAGACGTGTTTGCAGTAAACTATAGTGAGTCTGATGAGGGAACTATTATTAGTGTGTCATCTGAGGACGAGATGGGAAGGTATAAACGTTACATAAGATACACAGAAAACAGTGAACAGACTGACGCAAATAAAGGATATAGAAAGAAATCATTTAAGAAAAAGTATAGTGGTAGACAGTTAGCGGGAATTTATTCAACAACAGAAAGTGACTTAAGTAAAATAGAAGACCTTAGGACCTTAAGACCTGAGTACTTTAGTAACTTGACAACAGATAGTGAAGATGACATTATAAGTGAAAGACGGGTTAATGTATTGAGAGACAGTGAAGTGTTCAACTTGGACACACTATATGACTAAAATAGAGTAGATACAGCATAGAGTTAGTAGAGGGTGAGAGATAAACTAAGTATTAGAAATAGTTTGACTCAGAGCTATGACGTGGTGTCTGAGATAGTTTTACTTGTGGGTTTCAGAAAAAAGTATACTGTAGTTGACAAATAAACCGAGAGTATCTGCTGAGGAGATATGGATTGAAGAAGAACTGAGTATCCTGTGTGTAAAATAGCCAGTTGAACGTGTGAATAAAAGTAGTAGACTGTGGATGCTTGAAATATACGAGTTACGTCGTGCTTGCGGAGGAAGAAGAAAGTTGTTGTGTGTGGAGAAGTATAGAATGATAGTTACGAAATTAGGGATCTGTTGGAATGAGGTTTGTTTTGAAGAGATAGTAGATAGTGCAGTGAAAACAATAGAAGTTGCGAGATTGTCATGTATAGGGTCTGACCTTCGTATAGAAATAGAGATATAAGAAAGCAGTGAATTGAGAAAGTCCTCTGGAATAATTCGTCTAGTTGTGCGGTGTTCGTACGGGAGTATAACTATAGTCGAACAGTTGTTCGTCGTAAGGAAGGTGTGATGACGTCCCCTAGGTGAAAGTACATAGATAAAATATAAGAGTGGCGTTAACATGTCTTGTGTCAATGTGTTTTGAGGAGATAAATATGTGTAGATTCTAGTGAATGATTGCTGGAATGTTGAATTGGCGTCTAAATGGTTCGGTTTTGAAATAATAGTGTAGACACGTTAGGTTGTCGTGATGCGAGTGTAGTCGTGAGATGAGAGCGAGGTGGTGTATCATTGTCTGTGTGAATATGAGAAGAGTGATTGATAAGTCCAGAGAATTGAACAGACTGGTTACACCTGTTGTCAATATCATTTGTTTCATTTCGTTTAGCGGAATTGTTGTTGTTTGTTCTTCTTTAGTTATAGTCCTCGCCTCTGTTTTGTTTGTGCTAAAGTGTGATGTCTTTTGTTTGGAATGTGTGATCTTGGAAGGAAATTATAGAAGTCGTATGACAGGTTGACAGAAAGAGAGTTAATATTATGACTGACGTTTCACAAAACATCTTTAGTATTTTTGACAGGAACATGTCGAAGCAGGAGTGCCTAATACGGAGATGTGAGAAAAATGAGGTCCGTTGTCAGTTATCAGGACATGAGTTGCTGTTCTGAAAGAATCCTGATAAATAGGAGTGAAAGATACGAAGATAAACAAGGTGAGGTAAATGAAAATTAGAAAGGGTGTTCCGACTGGTTTGACTGTCGTCACGATGTGAAAAGGATAGGAGAGACTTGAGGTAATGGTGCTGAGATACAGAAAGTACTGATGCAAAAGATATTAATTGCTTCGGATAGACGAGAAATTTAAAAGTTGAATTAGTTATCAAGACAGGAAGTAGTAGTATTGGTGATAAGTCTATAGTAAATAGACAAAGTTTTGTTGGACGTAGGAGGATGAAGATACTGTAGTTAACAGTAGTGATTAGAAGTTTGGTACAAAGCCAAGGGAAACAATTGGTGTAATCGAGCCACAGGTACAGTTTATATTGACGGCTGGTACATTGAGATGACATTGGAATAATCCCCACATAATGGAATAAATGTGTCGACCTGTAGTTTACAGTGCTGGATTAAGAGGATATTTTGGATGTGATGACGTATTAGGAGTGAGGCTGGAACAAGATAGAAAATTGTGAGGGGAGATAATCAATGTTTGACTTCCAGAAAAAGGAACGGTCATTTGTTGAGTAATGGTTTTGGTTGAGGGGAACAAGTATGGTTCCGCATTATGATGGTCTGTAGATAACAGATAGATATTTGTATATATGTATATACGTATTTTGGCATTAATGCTTGGTATTGAATTGTTTTGACTTGGCTAAATAGATAGGTGTTACATTGGTTAGCAAAGGAGACCAATGTTGCTGGGTCACTTTACGTGGTTAATTCTAAGAGAATTATATTTTTTTTGAAAACCTTCCCTTTAGTGAGAAGACACTTGTATTTATTGTAATTGAGCTTACAATGCCTCATATATATAAAGTTAATTTTGCTTGATTTGGTCCTGTAAAATTGATTGTAATTATTTTAGAGTAGGGATATTGTGTCCTTAGACTTTCATGTGTAAACTACTGGTCCGTAAAAGAGACCAGTAGTATTAAGTAACAATAGAATAGGATGTATGTTGTATCATCATCACCATCGTCACCATTATCATCATCATACCTTTAGTTGAGTTGAGGGGAAACAAACATAAATGATTGTTACAAAAATTTGGGGGGGTTTGATGTCCTGTTGTGATTTTGATTTCGCTGTTTTGTGTGTTAAATAGTAATTAATTAAGTTATGTTTAAATTATAGGGTTTTTGTCGAGAATAAAGACAATACAGGGGGCTGTAATTAGGACCCTTCGTTCAGAAAGTTATAATAAACTACTGTGAGCTAATAGAGAGACACATTCTCTTTGTGAAGAATAACTTCATGGGTGTATATTACTGGGATAATCAGCATAGTGAGGTTGATGGGCTTATGAAGAAGTGGAAACATATACCGGGGATGGTTATGGGAAAGTGTAGAGATACACTAAAGTAAGCATTAATTAGAAAAACTATGGGATTGGATACCACATGGGAGAAGAAAAGATTAATGAATATATTCAGTGGGGTAAAGCTGAGAAAAGTTTTGAACATAGTTTCCGGGGGTTCAGAAGAACCATGATATACACGAGATTGCGGGGTTATAGAAGAATAAGAAAATTACCCCAGACAAAGAGTAAACATGAATTGGATCCATGTTTGACTAGACACTGTAGATAACAGTACAATAATAAAGAGGTGTTAGGGTGTAAATGAGAAATGAACATAGGGGAGACATAAGGACATGGAGTGTTTGTGGGTCAGTAATAAAGGGACTGAGATTAAAGTTGATTACAAGCAGTCACAGACATGAGTGGTTATTTTAGCTGCTGTAGATTACGGCATGAATTATGAATTGAGAGGTGGAAGATTTTAGAGAGACATTGGGTTGCATGGCCTGGGCAGGGTGTAAATGTTTATAAGTGGGTCAGATTACAATGTTGTGTTTGATAGTTAACATTTAAGGGGAGATTTCAAGGTTACTAGGTTGCTGTTGATAACGGCATAAGTGGAGCATTTTAGTAGATATGCCCATAAGAAATGGACATTAAGAGAGAACCTGAGGTATTGGAGAAGATTAGTTATACGAGGTGATGAGGTTATGTAAGGTGTTGTGTTGGAGGAGGTCTTAAGGGATAATAGACCTTTTTAATTGTGTCTTCGAGTTCTGTTTTGTGGTTTACATTACAATGTGAGGTTGAGGGTAGGTAGTGTATGTTATAAAGACACTTAGAAGTGAAGAATATTTTTGGATGATGGTTGGTAATTGATGCTGTAGATAGCAGCGTAAACTGTTACCATAATGAGTGGTACTGGGGGAGATATAGTGGTTTAGAATTTATTGCATAAATTCTCAAAGGACAAAGGGGTATAAAGGGGTGTGTGATTTAGGTGAATGTTGTTTTTTTTTTGAAAGAGTTCTATTTCTTCTTTTTAAATTCCGGTGGCCACCGATTCTTTATCTTCCTATCGTATGAAAGTGATTTCAGGTTAGTTGAAAGTGGGGAATTAGTAGTATTGGTGATAAGAATAAGGAGTTGGTATCAGCGTTTGAAGTGGAAAGCGGATTGCTTATTGAAGTGGAGAAGGAGTATGTAAGAAGACGTGTTATGATGATGTATTATATAGAAAGTTGAATTTGAAATGTTATATGTAAATATGTTATGTTTGGTTGAAGGACCAAGAACGAAGAAGAAGTGGGTTGACTATATAGCTGGGGAAAAAGTAAAGAAATTGAATGTTCATTTAAGTTAGAGTTGGTTTGGGAAAGATTAGATGGAACTGGGAGAAATAAGGAAAAAGAGGGAATAGAGTAAGGGGATTTGGAGTAAAGATTTTTCCTTTATAAGGAAAATTCTTTATTAAACATGGGGAGGTGTAACAGTATTGGGTATTATTAGGATCTAGTGGGAAACACAGATACAGCACGATTGAGCATTGAGACTGAAAGGGGTGGGAGATGCTCAATCGTGACGTATTGGGTTGGTATGGGCAGTTAGAACCCAGCTTGAGTAGCGAATGGAGGTGTACATCGAAGCTTTGTTAAGTTAAGCCAATAAACGTTTTATCAACAACCAAACGACCGGCCTTCGTCTTATTACACACTGTTATATATTAGGAAGTTTAAAAAGTTAGTTGCATATCCTTTAAGGACGTCGCAGTCAACGGCAGCATTAATGGCTGTGTGTGATTTACTAGGCAATTTTACGTTCACTAGTTTGACATTGTTTTCTGAACAACCAACGCTCATAACTACAATTAAAATTCAGCCAAAATGACGATGTTAATATGTGACCAAAAGACCGAGGTCTTGCCTAATCGTTGAGTCTGTTGACTCTCCATCATAGAGGCAACCGGAGGTGGTAATTCATAGAAGTATTCAGCTTATACAAAGTAAACCCGCCATTTTTTATTGTTCAACTCCTGTAGGAGCTCTAGACTTCCTGGCTATAGGCCATTTCAAGACAAAGCTGGTATCTGAGAAAGTCAACACGGGCAACGGGTTTTTGAAAGATCAGGACGTGCAGTTGGAGGTTGATACATCACATCCTAAGTAAGCTTAAGATTGTGTTTGCTTTCTGTTTAATATTTACCTGTTTGATTTATTTGGTTGTTTCGGGATTTGAGATTTAAATATTGAGCACAACCCACTACTGGCAACGCTGATCATACTCTGGTATGAACCTAAGGCTTATCCACGGCAATGTGGTTTACCTGTTTGTTAATCTTCTTTGTACACTTTGGACAAATATAACAGAATTAAGAGACGTGGAAAATGTTTTGTTGCTAGTCTTGTCATAGGGGATTATGTACTTGAGAAATGATAACCATCAATTTATTCGAAATATTTTAGTCAAGATTGTTTCGGTACATTATAAGGGGACATAAACATGAAAATATAGTTAATTTTGTGTCCGTTTGGAATGTTGTTTTGGGCGTATTAGTCCCTGTTTACAGCAGAGCTGCGATATTTGCACCTTTCGGCCGACACATCCGACTTCGTCAAGCATTTGTAGACAGAGTTAATCTTCCCGAAAAATTTACGTACAACTGGCAATATTGATAGGTCAAGGGGAAGGGGAAGGCAGAAAGATAAGTTCCCGGATGGCTTAGCCACATGCACAATAGAAGCAAGAACACAAGCCTTGATCCACGACTTCAGTCATTGTGTGAGATTGCGGTCAAATACCACCCACGCTTATCCACATGGCACATGGTAGCGGGGTAGGGGTACCACCTATCAAAGGAGAAGTAAGGTGCCTCCTTCCCTCCGCTAGCCTACGGGACACCCTTGGGCAAGGTGGAGTACCCGTTTAGCCCCCCCCCCCCAATAGGGTAACGTGAAGCCATGTGAGCAGGTGGTGGATTGGACTTGGGAGCAGCCGACAGATAGTTGTTGGTTATGGTTTCAAGTCAGTGACGGTGGGCAGAGGATCTCTCAGAGACAATGGCTACGGTCATCCGATCAGTATGGTCACTGCCAGGAAGGAAGAATGGTAGACTTCCCTCCTTATTGATTCCCGGGCAGAGGAGGCTCTTCAGCCTTGGTTGGTATCTCTTCTAAGAGAGGGAACTCTAAATCTCAAACCTCCGCTGCCTTGCGGGTATACCCATATGGGAAAGGCTTCGGGAGTAAGCCCTGAGGACAAATCCGGAGATGGAGTCCCTAAGGCAGTTCCATGTTGTAAACAACATAGTTCTGGCAACTCCTGCGACGGCACCGATGCCAAGTTGCATTGGCAACTGCCTTTCCCTTGGTCAACATCGGCGACGTGGAGAGGGGGAACTTGCTACTGGGCAACAGCTGGTTCTCCGATTTCCATTGCCCAGGCTTGTGCCCGGAAGAGGTCACTTCAGCGGTGAGAAAACACGGGAAGCAGCATATAAGTCTTAATGCTCGATTGGCGTAGAGCAAGGCGCCAGGGGCTACTTCCGACGGTGGGAGAGATCATCGTATCTCACTAGACAGCTACCGCCCGCCTAAGCTGGGTATCCCCCAGTCAATAAGGTGTTGTCTCGCCACGGTTCATCTGCTCCTGAGAGTGTGTGGAGCTTAGGGGAAAATCCTGACACATGGACCGCAATCTATACACCTAGCAGCAAGAAAAAAACAAAACAACCGGCCCTAAGGCTGGGAACATGGAACGTAAGAACCATGACACCTGGCATCTCAGACGATCTAAACGAGATTGTGGATGCCCGCAAAACTGCAGTGATAAACAACGAACTACTAAGACTGAGGATAGACATTGTCGCCCTGCATGAGACCAGACTCCAAGAATCTGGAAGCATCAAGGAGAGGGACTTCACTTTCTACTGGCATGGCAAGCCGTGCGGAGAGACCAGAGAGCATGGAGTTGGCTTCGCTATAAGAAACAAGCTGCTTAATTCCATCATACCACCAAGTGATGACACTGAAAGAATACTGAAGGTCCAACTCCAGACAGAGGCAGGCCCAGTTAGTAATATAAGCGTTTACGCCCCAACACTAACTGCAGCATCAGAATCTAAAGACAAGTTCTATGACGACTTTAGCAAAGAAGTCAATGAAACACCAGAGAAACAACATCTTTTTATCCTGGGGGATTTCAATGCCAGGGTTGGCTCCGACCACAAATCTTGGCCTTCATGTCTAGGACAGTCTGGTGTTGGGAAGATCAATGACAATGGACAACGTCTCTTGGAATTCTGCAGCCACCATAATCTGTGCGTGACAAACACCTTCTTTGACACGAAACCTCAACACAAGGTGTCATTGAGACACCCCAGATCAAAGAACTGACACCAACTCTACCTGGTGCTCACTAAACGTTGCAACCTCCACAATGTTCGGCTGACTTGCAGCTATCATAGTGCTGACTGCGACACCGACCATTCACTCGTCTCCAGCAAGGTGAAGATAAAGCCACAGAGAATCTACAGAAGCCGAACAGAAGGAAGACCACGCATTGACACCAGTGGCACCCAAAATAAAGAGAAGGTCAATAAATTCATGCAGGCTCTAGCGGATACTCTGCCCGGCCCCACAAACGGAAATTCCACCGAGAGATGGAGTCATTTTCGCAACACCATCTACAATACAGCACTATCAACATTTGGCAAGAAGCAAACTAAGTCAACCGACTGGTTTGAAGCACACTCGAAGAGATGCTCCCAGTCCTGGAGATAAAGAGACATGCATTCTCAATGTATAAAACACCACCTTCAGAGAAAACACTGCAGGCATTGCGAACGGCCAGAAATAGAGTACAACAGATGGCAAGAAGATGTGCGAACAGGTACTGGCTATAGCTCTCTGCTCAAATTCAAACTTGTGCAGACACTGGAAATATAAGAGGAATGTACGAGGGCATCAAGCAAGCTGTCTGTCCATCAAAAAATAAGATGGCCCCTTTACGATCAACTGAATGGGTAATCATAAAAGATCTAGCGAAACTAATGGATCTCTGGGTAGAACACTACTCAGAGCTATACTCAGTGGATAACACTGTCAGCGAAGAAGCTCTGGAAGCCATCGATCAACAGTCCGCCGAGCATGTCCTAGATAACGAACCTTGCCTCACAGAAATCAGCGAAGCACTAGACTCTCTCAAATCCGGCAAGGCACCTGGAAAAGATAGTATTCCACCTGAAATTTTAAAATGTAGCAAAGAAACAATCATCCCAGAAATGTATGCAATATTTCAGCTCTGCTGGAAAGAAAAATCAATACCACAAGATATGAAAGACGCAAACATCGTTACCCTTTATAAAAACAAAGGCGACAGAAGCGACTGCAACAACTATCGCAGCATTTCCCTACTCAGCATTACAGGCAAGATTTTTGCCAGAGTAATCCTTAAAAGATTACACATTCTTGCTGAAAGAATCTACCCCGAATCGCAGTGCGGATTTAGACCCAACAGGTCCACCATCGATATGATTTTCTCACTCCGGCAGCTCCAAGAGAAGTGCAGAGAACAGAGGAAGCCATTATATATTGTCTTCATCGACCTCACAAAGGCATTTGACCTCGTGAGCAGAAGTGGCCTTTTTAAGGTCCTTGAAAAGGTTGGATGTCCACCCACCCTTCTTAGTCTCGTGAAATCATTCCACGAAAACATGTAGGGGACCATTTTATTTGACGGCTCAACATCCCAGTCATTCAGCATCAGCAGCGAAGTAAAGCAGAGCTGCGTGCTTGCTCCTACACTCTTTGGTATCTTCTTCGCTGTTCTCTTAAGGCAAGCATTTGGGACTGCCACTGAAGGCATATACCTCCACACAAAATCTGATGGCAAACTTTTTAACTCATCAAGACTCAAGGCAAAGACCAAAATAAGATCAAGATGCGTAAGAGAACTACTTTTTGCAGATGATGCAGCACAGACTACTCATAAGCAGAAGATCTCCAAAGGCTCATAGATCGTTTTGCAGTCGCCTGCAAAGACTTTGGGCTCACCATTAGCCTGAATAAAACACAGGTGATGGAACAAGATGCTGGTGCGCCTCCGTCAATCAAAATTTCTAATTACGAATTGAAGTTCGTCCACGAGTTTGTGTATTTGGGGTCGACAATATCAGATAATCTTTCATTAGAGACAGAAATCGACAGACGCATTGGAAAGGCAGCCACAACATTTTCCAGGCTAGCTAAAAGAGTTTGGGAGAATAATAGACTAACAGAGCGTACAAAAGCTCAAGTATATAAAGCTTGTGTTGTTAGCACACAACTCTATGGGTCTGAATCCTGGACCTTGTACTCAAGACAGGAAAGGAAGTTGAATTCCTTCCACATGAGATGTCTGAGACGGCATAACATGGAAAGACCACATAACAAACAAACAGGTGCTTGAAAGAGCAGATATTACCACAGTGCACACCCTCCTCAACCAGAGACGCCTCCGGTGGCTGGGCCACGTATCTCGAATGGAGGATGGACGTATTCCCAAAGATCTCCTTTACGGAGAACTAGCCACAGGAAAACGGCCAACCGGAATACCCCAAATGCGATATAGGGATGTGTGTAAACAAGATATGAAAACCATTGGAATAGATCCAAACACGTGGGGGATTGATTGATTGATTGATTGATTGATTGATTGATTGATTGATTTAGGAACCGACATCACAGCATTCGGGAAATTCCCATAAGCGCTCCGTCCCCATCCTCAGCAACCAGCGAAGAGTTCCAACACCAATAGTTCCAGTAGCAATCTGATTATATGTCCGTCTCGCCTTTCCTCTGAGCGTCGAGCGTCGGCCAGATCCCCTCGTCACTCCTCGCTGCCTCATTCTAACCAGACCATGGTGATCCATTTGCTCCTCCGAGGTGTACACGTGCTCCCACAAGGCCGCAACCACATCTGCCTTGTCATGCATCAATACTCCACGAAGTTCTGCCGAGCCAGCCAATCTGTCCGCCTGTTCATTCCCCAGCACACCGGCATGCCCAGGAGAAAAGATCCAGGTGATGCTTGCTACCCGTGACCTCCGAAGCGAAGCAAGCCACTCTGCACGAAGCTTGCCTGTTCTCACCCTTCTCAGCATGCTTTCTGAGTCAGTTACAATCACAATGTGTGTATGTAACGTGTTTTCTATCCAGCGGAAAGCTGCACTGACCGCCTCCACCTCCATTCTTAAGCTAGATGTAGTATCATCATACGCCAGGCTCTCCTGCACCAATTTCAGGACGGAGGCGCACCAGCATCTTGTTCCAAAGCGTGGGAGAGAGTTGCAACAGACAGATGCTCCTGGAGAAGAGATGTACGAAACGGACTGGTGCTCTTTGAGCGTAATCTGATCCAACAAACTGACGATAGGCGGCACAGGCTCAAAGCGCAGTCACTTACTGCGGGACTTGCCTCGTCTTACAGATGCGGAAACTGTGACAGGATTGTCACTCTCGCATTGGACTATACAGTCACCAGCGGTGCTGCCAGGCACCTCCCAAGCGGCACAACTCTATAGTCCTTCAGGACTGAAAGATGCCTACTACATGATGATGATTATTCTACTGCGTCTTCTCATCGACCGAGAGAAATTTGCCTATAAACACTATTTAGTGGTGTTACGTAAGAATAACGGAAGAATTCAGTGTCGTTAGTGGGACCGTACAGAGGCTTTTCCAAGCCCTTGGCGTATTGGGTATATGTCGCTAGCCTCATTATTTCTAGACCCATCGATACTTGATGAATGATGTGCTCAAAATCATTCTCATCATGACGTGTCAAGCTAATAAGCGTAATGGTCATGTTTCGCCATCTCACACGATCACAAGAGTTGTGGATCACCTGTATTTTTTCCATGAGACCAAGCCATCCAGATATTTACTTCTCTACTTTCCCTTTGTTCTTTTCCCCTCAATTGTGCCAGTTGTCACCAAGATTAGTACTATGCCGGTTGCCTTTACTACTCAGATATTTCCTAGTATCCATATTAAGCTGAGTAGACTAGGAATCACAGGTCAGAGAAAATAGTGCCCTCCTCAATGAGATTCGAACAGATGACCACAGATCCGGCCGGTAAACATGTTAATCACTTCACTAATGCTGTTTCGGGTGTGTTTTGTTAGGAAATATAATTGTCAGACTACCACAACGTGTAAATATTTTCACAGAGGGACCGGTTACTGAACAAGTACATAAACTTCCGTATCAGAGCTAAATTATTACCTGAGATGCTCGATGTAAAGGTGGCGAAAGATCTAAGTTTGCAATAACCCAATAACGTATTCCGTGAGTTCTAGAATCTAAAGCATATATTTAAATGTATAATTACTGGAGGATTGGTAAATTAAGAATAAAACGTAAATGGAAAAATATAACGAGGATTAATGTGCATGCACCTATTGATGAAAAAGAAGATGATTTTAAAGAAGGGTTTTATAATGATCTGGAAGATATCATAGAAGAAACCTCCAAACAGGACATCCTGATTGTGCTGGGAGACTTCAATGCAAAAAATAGATAGAGAGCAAACTTATTTAAAAAATGTGCCAGTATGGAAAGCCTACACACAACTTCAAATGACAATGGATGGAGGGTCATCAACCTAGCAGAAGCCAAACGACTGCAGATCAGCAGTACCAGACTGCAAAGAAAGGATATACATAAACAAACTTGGAAATCATCTGACAAGAGAACCTATAATCAGAGATAGATCACATTTTAATTAACAACAAAAATGCATCAAACATACAAAACGTTAGAAGTTATAGAGGAGCTGAGTGCCACAGTGACCACTTCCTCGTTGGGGCAAAATTTAAAAAAACACTTAAGAGTGCTTTCTATGCTAAACTACAAAGGTTACACCCAACATATAACGGAGAAAAAATACAAGAAAATACAGTCAAAGAGAAATTTTCAGATGAAATAAAATGTAAACTTGAAATTCTACAAAACCCGTTGGAGGAAAGCGTTGAACAAACTTGGTTGAACATCAAGAATACAATTCAAACTACCGCAGAATAATGTCTCGGTGTGTTAACCACGCATAGAAAGAACAGACGGTTCAATCAAAAATGTGAAGAAGCAGTCATTAGGAAAAATAATGCCAGACAGTTGTGGTTAAATGACATCAACAACATCCAAAATGAAGAGCAATATAGAACTAAATGTAAAGAAGCTATAAAAATAGTTCCGCCGGTGTTAGCTTTCTGCTAATGTAGATTACTTGATGTTCCACTCCATCATAACGTTGAAGAAGTACGCCCGCTATTGTAGTGGTGCTGGTGTCAGCGTGTTGGGGAGTGCAAGAGAGGACAAATGACAGGACAATAGATATGACAATAGAGATGTCATAGACAAGACAATAGAGATGTCATAGACAGGACAATAGATATGACAATAGATATGACAGGACACAGATGAGACAACAAGACCCAGTTATAAAAATGATACAGGGATATAAACAGGACATAGGGAGATAGACATGACTACGTCTTTGACTGACAGTACAACCTTGCACTGAAGGACCTGCGACAACAATACCGGACATCGAGTACGGCAAGACTACCGACGCAGCACGACAATCACATGGGACACGCGGTCAAGCACCACGTGACTATCAGAACGATCACCAGAAGGCGCAGGCTGGGACTGGACGTGATAGAGGAAAGAAGTGCGCGATTGAGCGAGAGAGTGTATTAATTGCCGGTGTGAAAGCTAGCCTTGCTGAGCGAATATAGCAGGAGTTATTAAGTGCGAGGAATGAGAATGAACGAAAACCACAGGAAGCGGTTCTAACGTGTGAACCACAAATTGAAGAACCTGTTTTTGAAGAAATCCTATGTGTAATAACACAGCTTAAAAACAATAAGGCAACTGGGGCTGATAGAATTGCTGCTGAATTTATAAAGGCAGGCGGCCATGCATTACATCTAAAGCTATACGAACTAATAATAAATATCTTGAGGACAGAAGAATTACCCAATGACTGGAAAGAGTCATTATTGATACCTATCTTTAAGAAAGGAGACAAGTTCCAATGTGAAAATTATAGAGGAATATCACTACTGTCCATAAGCTATAAGATACTAACCGCGGTATTACTAAATAGTCTAAAATCATATTCTGAAGACATATTAGGTGACTACTATTCGGGTTATAGACAAAACAGATCAACAATAGATCATATATTTATCTTACGACAAATAGCCGAGAAAAATTGGGAATATAAAAGAGATCTCCATAACATTTTCGTGGATTTTAAAAAGGCTTATGATAGTGTCCATAGGAATAGTCTATGGAATGCTATGGGGAAATTTGGAATACCAAAGAAGTTAATCAACATGACCAGACTATGCATGGACGATACTTATAATATAGTAACATATAAAGACAGGAAATCAGACCCTTTGCTAATAACATCTTTCTTGAAATAGGGTGATGCACCATCGCCGCTCCTTTTCAATCTGGCTCTAGAGAAAGTTGTAAGGAAGGTAAAGGAGGAATGTGCTACTGGAGGAACATCCAGACTGCTTGCTTAAACAGATGATATATTAGGGGTGTTCATTTGAAACCTATTACTAGTCGTTTTATTACAAAAGCATGAAAGAAACATTAACCGGTGTGGTAGAATTAAACACAGCATTCATTTTGAATAAATTATGCACCATGGGTTGGTCAGAATAAGTCGCCCATAGGCATTCAGGCAAGCATTCCATTGCTTAGGTAGGCGGCGAATGCCGTTCGCACAAAAAGGATTGTGGTTGCTCACTGAACCAAGTGTTTACCGCGTTCATTACATCTGCATCTGTGTGAAATCACTGCACTTGAGAGCTTTTTGTTAGAGGTCCGAACAAATGAAAATCACATGGTGACAAATCAGGACCAGAGGCTGGATGTTGCAGAATTTCCTACTTCTTCCTTCCTAATGCTTCCTGCACAATCTTTGCGACATGCGGACGAGCATTATCGTGCAACAAAATCACACCGCGAGAAAGTATGCCAGGTCGTTTATTCTTGATGGCTTATTGCAGCTTGTCTAGTGTTTGTAAGTTGTGGGTATATAACTCTCTATATCTTTTCTTGTTAACTGATTAGAATATATAAAGTGCTCTTTCTCGCTTTCTTCTTATTATCCTTTTCTTCTCTGGCCCACTAAAAGTCAGTGTTGCGCTTCTTCGTTTTTGAGCACCTAAGTATAGGAAATTATCTTCCTATCCTTTATATTCTCCCCCTGTGACAAGGAACAGTTGTGGAGCTGTTCATGCGACTAATCTCAGCAGTGTCAATATTTGGGGCCATCCATGGAAATCCCTTTCCCTTGTTTGTCTGAAGGAGGGGACATCAGAAATCCATCCCGCCAGTGTGTCCCACCAGCAGCAGAGCGCTGGACATCCATATCACCTGAGATCATCAGGGGGGGGGGGGGGATGTTTCCCTTATTGTATATCAGTTCACTATGTTCATTTGAAGTTACAGTGGTCATCAGAAAATCCCTTCCTTATAGTCGGAAGCAGATGAGTTCATCATACCAGCGTGTTCGTCCAGTTTCATGACACCAGAAGTGGACATATTAAGTGTCGAGCGGTGAATGAATAGTCATCATCATCATCATCATCTTCCACTTCTGCCGTCAAGCGTCGTGGGGAGGAATAATTTGCGTTCCAGCGCCCGGTGGGCGGCACTGGATAGTGTCATTCCGTGTGGTTGTACAATGTCTCTGATGTCGTCAATCCATATCGAATGAATAGTGATGCCCTATATTTCCCCCGTGCATAGAAAATTTAAAAGAGACACATAATAGACATTACGTGGGAGGAAACGGTATCCAGTGAGCATCATCAGACAGAAACATGTTCGTTATATATTTCCACGGCACACTGTATAGACAAATAAGTAATTATTAGTTAAGTAATTGTTTTTGTGTCGTTCAATGTTCATTCGAATTAGGAATCCCAACTCACAGAATGTGAGTCCAAAACGCCATATCATTGAGCGTGTTTTGCTTTGCTTTGTTTTCCTCCTATTTACAGGTGGAACCGGTGGATGGCGCTCGTGTGATTCTGGTGGTTTTTTTTTTTTTTTTTTTTCATTTTTTTTTTTTTTCATTGGGAGTGGTAAATTTTAGACATATGCCTATGTGGGCATTTTTATTTTTGGTGCCCCTATGTATTGCAGCCATGGAGCTAGGTGTCGATTTTGATGTCAGGATTGCTGGCTTGTTTTGTATGTAGACAGCATATTCCCCATAGGCATCCATAAGATAAGGTATTTATCTTTTGTCAGAGTCTGATATTTTTTTTATTGTCACTAATATGTGTTTTCTAAAGCCCTGTTAATGGCAGCTTCAGGGGATATAATCGGTATTTCCTTTTTTAGCAGGGTTACACTGAAAGTTTTGAGTCCCATAATAAAACCCCCTTGACTGATTGATTACTTAAATAGTCCCAGCGTTTTGTCTAAAACCCTAAGAGTCTAGATTTCTCTTATTCGACGGAGTAGTATATGTGATCGCCTGGTGCGACACAAGATATTGGTGTCACCAATACCGGCATCCCCTGCAGTGCCCCGGGGTATGATGGGAAGCTGCTCTGGAAAAGTTATAAGCAGGAGTGCCCGTCAGTTTCCCTCCGCTCTCCGTGGCCGAGGGAGCGATTATGCAGATATCATCAAATAGGAAGGCTTGAACCAGACCTCCCCAGTCACTGGACCGAGCAGGGAGTCACCAATGCCTCTACATTTAACCAAGACTGGCCTGTATGGTCCACAGCGCAGTCGATGGGATACACAAGCCCCAAAAGGACCGAAAAAAAATCCATGAAAACTCTGGCTGGCAATGTGTAAGCTCGCTCTAGGTAGTGACCCTTGGCCATGGTTGTTGTTTTAGAGCACACTTGAGCCCCAGCTCTGGTTAATGTCGTTTTTAGGCCGCTCACACCCCCATTCATGCAATTGAAACTTCACATTATGAGCAATTGAAACTTCAGATCATGAGCAATTGAAACTTCACATTATGAGCAATTGAAACTTCAGATCATGAGCAATTGAAACTTCAGATCATGAGCAATTGAAACTTCAGATCATGAGCAATTGAAACTTTAGATCATGAGCAATTGAAACTTCACATTATGAACAATTGAACCTTCACATTATGAGCAACTGAAAACTTCACATTATGAGCATTAATAAGACAGAAACAAACAGTGATCTTTGGTCAGATAATGCAAATGGGGTTACTGGAGAACACATTGACAAATGGAAAGGTCAGCGGTAGAAGAGGCAGAGGTGGACTGAGATAAGACACATAACAGGCTGTAACAGACCATGATCCAGCACATCAGATTGGGGCTGGCTGGGATTTGGGCTTGGTTGTGAATGATTCTCCCCCCCCCCCCCCCGACCCCCTTTTTCGCAATTTTACGTGTTTGAATGTCAATAGGTTGCAATCCAATGCCCCGTCCCCGTCGGGAACTAATGTTTTATTTTCTTTAAAATCCCTGTGATTCCACCATCCCTTCTGATTGAACACATTGTACACATAGGTTGGAGTACCGTCCGGAGACAAACCCAAACAGCGACAACCGTCTGATGGGCTTCGGCCTGAAGGAACTTCTGGTTCACGTGACAACAACATACAACAACCCCGCCATTTATGTGACAGCAAGTGGGATTGGGACGTGTGGGACACTGAAAGATCAAAACAGGATAGACTATATCAAAGACTACAGCAACAATGTCTTACAAGGTAAGAAGTAAGAAGCGTAGCGGTGCTTTCTTCGTTATTCACGCGGCATAAATATAGCGGTGCCGGCAAACATTGTTCATAATAAATAAAGCGCAGGCTATTTTTTTATTGCCCTTATGTTGACAAATTAAGAAGAGCTTCGATGCGATGGAGATGATGTTTCTGGAGCGCACATTACCATTACTTTGGACTAGCAGAGTAACTAATAAAGATTGTCTAACACAGGCAATTGAAGGTAAGCATTAGTGCAATAATAAGAAAAAGGCCACAGGTGATCTTTGGTCAGATAAATAGAAGGGAGTTACTGAAGACATTAGTGACAACTGGAAACATCAGAGGTAACAAAAGCAGAGGCGGACTGAGAGACATGATACTGGACAGACAAGACAGTGGAGTGAAGGAATGTCATAAGCAGAATTTATTCGGGGCATCCAGGACCGAGATCTGTGGCGAGATATGAACATCTAAGCCATTTAGCAAGACACGTGATAATTATGATGGCATATGCCTTTCCCTCATAATTTCTCAACACAAACAACGAAGATAATAATGTGAATCGCATAAAGCTGTTGTTAAATGTTTACGTGCGTCACTATAAAACAAGATCGCATTAGAATGAATACGGTAAGTTAGTTAGTTATTTTGTCGACAGATCATCCTCATTGCACATCGAACCATTCAGTCCATAAGTGCTCGGATCCCCTCCTCGGCAAATCCCGCAACGTGTAGCAGCTAACGACGCCAGTTCTGTGTTGGTTTATCAATCTTCTTTGGCTTCCTGCGTAGTGTTCTTGTTTGGCCACCCCTCTTTTAATATGCTGGTCTCGCAGTCTGGCCATTGTTGTAGATTCACCGTCATCACTTGGTTCTCGCAAAAGTCTTACTTCTCGTAGAGCATTCAGAATGTCAGCCTGGTCCATGGCGCGTCCGCCCTCCACCGTAGCCTCACCTGCGAGCTTGTCAGCCCGCTCATTTCCTTGTACTCCCGCATGCCCTGGCACGAAGATGAAACTAATCTTTGCCAGTCGAGACCGCCCCAGAGGCAGCAACCATTCTCTTCGGATCGATCCCTCCTCTATCCTCTTGATCATGTTCATTGAGTCGCTGAGGAAACAAGCCCTAGTGAATGTCTGTGTCTCGAGCCATGTTATTGCTTTACTTACTGCCATGACTTCCATGGTCAGGCTACTTGTGGTTTCAGTGAAAGCACCAGAGTCCTCCTTCACAATTCTCCCTCCGGCCCGAGCTGTAAAGGCCCATGAGCTTCTCACATGTCGGACGACCGACCCATCTGTGTAGATGACCGCGTCACCGTCTAGCGAATTCTCGAAAATCAACGCTTGTACTTCAGCCTCAACAGCAGCCGGATTTTCTTGTCTGCATTTTCTATCTAGTTGGATGCAAACTGAAAAGGATGTGCAGAAGTCTGTTGGCACTTGCACCCACTCCTCGCCAGGTTCTAAGTCCTCAAGTGAACACACCTGTTTAAGAATGTCTTCGGCTTGACCCATCCACGACCGTCCTCTTTTTAACCTGCTGCCCTTCACCTTCCTAATTTCACTATGCAGTGGATGTTGTGTGTTTGCGTTAATTCTGAGGTAGGCGCGTGCCCTGCAACCTTGTATTCTCTCTTCAATGGTTGGAAAATCAAGAAGGTAGCGTATCGCCCTGCATGCTGTATCTCTTGAACATTCAAGAATAATGCGCATAGCTTCATTCTGTATCCTTTCCATCCTTTCTATCTGCTTATGGCTGAGAGTCAGGATTGCCATTGCATACTCCAAAACAGACATGACCAGCCCCTCGTACAGAAGACATAGATGGCGCTGCTCACAGTTTGCTGCCGCCATCATCCGCATTGCTGCCAAACCCCGCTTGGCCTTTATTATCACCTGGTCTATGTACACATTATAAGCAAGGCTTCGATCAAACCGTATCCCCAGGTAATTCATTGCCTGCGTTCTTTCCACCGTCTCTGAACACAGCATTACAGTTGGTGTTGGAGTGTTGACAATATGATTATTCAACGAGAACCAAGTCACTGTTGCCTTTGTTGGGTTGACCATTGCCCCAGCTTCATCACACCAAATACTTATGCGATTGAGTTCGGTTTGTAGTTCCACAGCAACCTCCTCTCTATCCTTACCCTGACGATACACTAAAACATCATCGGCATATGACAATGTCCTGCCAGGTCCAGTGATCTGCTCACTGGTGATTCTCACTGTGTAGGCGTTGAACAGTACCGGAGATAATGGTGATCCCTGTGGTAGGCCAGGATATATTGTTGTTGGTTCCGAAGTCCAACTGCCACATCTAAAAACTACTTTCCGTTGGAAGAGGGCTGCAGCGATCCAACTAAGGAGGAATGGACTTACGTTTAGTTCGAGAAGCTGAAACATTAGAAAATCCAGTGGTACTCTGTTGTATGCGTCCTCAAGATCAATCGCTGCAGCAACGGTTTCAGTGCCTGAGTGGAAACCTTCATAGACATCCTGGACAAAGACTGCTGCATTGGTCCAGGTTTCTCTTTTTGGACGGTACCCACCCAGGGTGGGTGGGAAAACACCTTGCCTCTCTAGTTGGCTTGATATTTTCCTGTCAATTACCTTCTCCAGCAGCTTGCCTATTGTATTCTGCATGGTTATAATTCGATATCCCTGAATTTTTTTGTGGTCTTTGTCAGGCTTCGGCAAGGGAATCAGATAGCTGTGTAACCATTCCTCCTTGATGCTAGCACTCCCTATACTGTTGTTGTACATGTCTGCTAGTTTCTCTAGCTCATTGTCGGTACACCTATTTATGTCGTCGTATCTTATGCCATCAGGACCTGGAGCACTGTTTTTTGATCGTCGAAGCACAGCCTTGATTTCTTTCACTGTCACTGTGTCTTCATCCGAGGTGTTCTGGGCCTTGCATCTGTCTGATGTGACCTCCTTGGCCAGATTTCGGCCTCCCATGTCTGTCTGGTTGCTCTGCTCAAGGTAGCGTTCAAAGAGGGCTTTGCCCTTGTCCTCGTCAGTCCTCTGCCAGATGAGGTCAGCACGTTGGAAGTCAGAAATGCTCTTATTCTTGACTACACCACTCATGCTTTTATGTAGTCGCCAGAACAATTTCAGTGACTTGTCTGTGCTTACTCTTTGACACACCTCTGCCCATTTTTCGCTTTTAACAACCGTGACCAGTTTTTTTGAAGTAGCTTACTTTTGTGTGCATCTCTCTTTCTAAGTGCAAGCAGGGACTAGGATGACCAGCTCTGTTCTCCTTGGCATTTTGCCATCTCCTTACAGCACTACGCTTATCCACCCAAGCCTTCTCCACCTCGAAACTCCACCACGGTGGCTGCTCCCAGCTTTTTTTCCTGCCCTGAAACGTTCTGCGCTTGTCACGTCTTATTTTACTCACCACATCTTGCCCTGTACTGTCATACTGGAACGTCTTTACCTTTAGCTTGTGCTGCCTGATTCTGCCTTTCTCCACCAGTATGCTGCAAGGGTGGTGGTCGCTGCCATGGTGTCCTAGGACACCCCATCTACACACTGTAGTGAGTGAAGGTGAAACTAGCGCCAGATCAATAGCACTGTCCTCATCGCCCGGACGGCTTGCTGTCCTGGTGACACAGCCACTGTTGATACAAACCAGGTCGATGGTTTCCAGTGCAGTCTCGAGCTCCTCCCCCTGTGTATTGGAGGAAGTGTTTCCCCATGATCTGCCTTTAGCGTTGAAGTCACCACAGAAAATAACATTTCTCTCGTGGCCTAATATGCCACTTAAGCACTGCCACTTCTGGGCGTCCACACTGTCATTGCGGGCATAAACATTAACCAACACGAATGGTATACTGGAATGAACTCTCAACGCCTGTATTTGTATATCGTCACTGTCCCAACTGGACATGTCTAGCTCTGACGCCACCATGCGGTAAGAAATAAAATACTCACAGCAATTTGAGAATCTGTTTCGATGTATTACACTCACAGGTTTCGATCAAACCGTATCCCCAGGTAATTCATTGCCTGCGTTCTTTCCACCGTCTCTGAACACGGCATTACAGTTGGTGTTGGGTTGTTGACAATATGATTATTCAACGAGAACCAAGTCACTGTTGCCTTTGTTGGGTTGACCATTGCCCCAGCTTCATCACACCAAGTACTTATGCGATTGAGTTCGGTTTGTAGTTCCACAGCAACCTCCTCTCTATCCTTACCCTGACGATACACTAAAACATCATCGGCATACGACAATGTCCTGCCAGGTCCAGTGATCTGCTCACTGGTGATTCTCACTGTGTAGGCGTTGAACAGTACCGGAGATAATGGTGATCCCTGTGGTAGGCCAGGATATATTGTTGTTGGTTCCGAAGTCCAACTGCCACATCTAAAAACTACTTTCCGTTGGTAGAGGGCTGCAGCGATCCAACTAAGGAGGAATGGACTTACGTTTAGTTCAAGAAGCTGAAACATTTAAAAATCCAGTGGTACTCTGTTGTATGCGTCCTCAAGATCAATCGCTGCAGCAACGGTTTCAGTGCCTGAGTGGAAACCTTCATAGACATCATGGGCAAAGACTGCTGCATTGGTCCAGGTTTCTCTTTTTGGACGGTACCCACCCAGGGTAGGTGGGAAAACACCTTGCCTCTCTAGTTGGCTTGATATTTTCCTGGCAATTACCTTCTCCAGCAGCTTGCCTATTGTATTCTGCATGGTTATAATTCGATATCCCTGCTTATAATGTGCACATAGACCAGGTGATAACAAAGGCCAAGCGGGGTTTGGCAGCGATGCGGGTGATGGCGGCAGCAAACTGTGCGCAGCGCCATCTATGTCTTCTGTACGAGGGGTTGGTCATCTCTATTTTGGAGTATGCAATGGCAATCCTGACTCTCAGCCATAAGCAGATAGAAAGGATGGAAAGGATACAGAATGAAGCTATGCGCATTATTCTTGGATGTACAAGAGATACAGCATGCAGGGCGATGCGCTACCTTCTTGATTTTCCAACCATTGAAGAGAGAATACAAGTTTGCAGGGCACGCGCCTACCTCAGAATTAACGCAAACACACAACATCCACTGCATAGTGAAATTAGGAAGGTGAAGGGCAGCAGATTAAAAAGAGGAAGGTCGTGGATGGGTCAAGCCGAAGACATTCTTCAACAGGTGTGTTCACTTGAGGACTTAGAACCTGGCGTGGAGTGGGTGCAAGTGCCAACAGACTTCTGCACATCCTTTTCAGTTTGCATCCAACTAGATAGAAAATGCAGACAAGAAAATCCGGCTGCTGTTGAGGCTGAAGTACAAGCGTTGATTTTCGAGAATTCGCTAGACGGTGACGCTGTCATCTACACAGATGGGTCGGTCGTCCGACATGTGAGAAGCTCATGGGCCTTTACAGCTCGGGCCGGAGGGAGAATTGTGAAGGAGGACTCTGGTGCTTTCACTGAAACCACAAGTAGCCTGACCATGGAAGTCATGGCAGTAAGTAAAGCAATAACATGGCTCGAGACACAGACATTCACTAGGGCTTGTTTCCTTAGCGACTCAATGAACATGATCAAGAGGATAGAGGAGGGATCGATCCGAAGAGAATGGCTGCTGCCTCTGAAGCGGTCTCGGCTGGCAAAGATTAGTTTCATCTTCGTGCCAGGTCATTCGGGAGTACAAGGAAATGAGCGGGCTGACAAGCTCGCAGGTGAGGCTACTGTGGAGGGCGGGCGCGCCATGGACCAGGCTGACATTCTGAATGCTCTACGAGAAGTGAGACTTTTGCGAGAACCAAGTGATGACTGTGAATCTACAACAATGGCCAGACTGCAGGAGCAGCAAATTAAAAGAGGGGTGGCCAAACAAGAACACTACGCAGGAAGCCAAAGAAGATTGATAAACCAACACAGAACTGGCGTCGTTGGCCGCTACACGCTGCGGGATTTGCTGAGGAGGGGATCCGAGCACTTATGGACTGAATGGTTCGATGTGCAACGAGGATGATCTGTCGACTAACTAACTAACTAACTAACACTCACAGGTATAGAGTGTGCATATTTTTATATTTTAATATTCACGAAGAGTCAGCTGCTACAGAATATATTCATGATAAAGCATACACTATGCAAAGCTTTTCACAAAATAAATCATCAAGACAGGTTCACCATTTTGTTTGAGCTTATCATAACTATTAAAGTTTTCTGGATAACCTTCTTCTTATAGTCCATGCCGTGTGGCTTTAGTGATCGTGTTTGTCCACAGCCTTCTGTCTCGTGTTCTGCCAGCCATTTCTGATACTGATCTAGCTCCAAGTAATGATGTCAAACTGTCCCAATTATTCTCTCTTGGTCTCCCCTTTTCCGTCTAGCGTTTTCGCTGTAAAGAAGAGAAGAAGGAGGAGAATATGAACACGAAGGAAGAAGACGGAGGAAATGGATCATATGACTATTTTTTATTGAACTGTTGTAACAAGTAAACTCAGGCTAAAATGGATACCATGAAATGTCACAGGGAGCCAAGGATACTGGATATATTTGTCAAATCACTTATCGAACTCCGAGTGGATTACTAAATATCGGGCAAAGACCATATAACTCAATATGCCTAAAGACATGAAAAATTGTCGTTTACTTACTTACTTTTACGTACCCTACTCCAGGTTATGGTCAATGAGCCACTAATACCCTACTCCACATTGTGACTAATGAACCATCCCTGCATTACTCCATCTTATGACCAATGAACCGTTGATACATTATTCTCCTGTTAGTGACCAATGAACCACGAATACCTTACTCCATTTTATGATCAATGAACCACGAATACCTTACTTCATTTTATATCCAATGAACCACGAATATCTTACTCCATCTTATGACCAATGAATCACTCACACCTTACTCCATCTTATGACCAATGAACCAACTCATACCTACTCCATCGTATGACCAATGAACTACTCATACTTTATTCCAGCTATAAGAGCCGGAAGTGACGTTAAGGGATACTTCGTGTGGTCCTTGGTTGATGGATTTGACTGGAACCATGGATACACCAGCAAGACCGGACTTTACTATGTGGATATGGGTGCCAAAGACAGACCACGCTATCCACGTTCTTCGGTCACGTTTTACAAGACGCTGATTGCAAACAGGGGTTATGATGACAAGCTGAACAGCTTCAGAGTCTGTAAGTTGTTCACAGATCATACCAGAAGTTACGTGTTTAGCAAACAGTACCAGTTATACCATTATATCTATGGAATCATGGTGTGGGTATGAGTTTGTGTGAGTGTGTGGGTGAATATATGTGGGTGGGCGTGTGCGTGTGTATTTGTGGGTGTAATTGTATGTATCTGTGTGTATTTGTACATCTATACATGTGTGTATCTGTCTTTCCGTTCATCCGTAAGCAAGCATATATGCATGTGTGTCTGTCTTTTCAAATACCAACTTCACACACACACACACACACACACACACACACACACACACACACACACACACACACACAGAGATGTGTGTGTGTGTGTGTGTATTTGTATGAAATCAAGGCGCAAGCAGTGCTGTAGTTATTTTTTTTCCAAACGATATCAGTATATATATATATATATATATATATATATATACGATATATCCAAGATCTACAACAGATAGCAGCGAACCGCCAGGCATGGAGAGACAGGACTTCTGCCCTATGCGCCGCCTTAGGCTCAAGAGGAAAGACTAACTAACTAACTAATATCAGTGAAATTACCATTGACTCCGTACACCAAATCTAACTGCTTTGTTCAGGTCTAGTGTGTGAGACAAGCAACTCACATGGGTAGAGTGGAAGAACAATTAGACGATCGAGTACCAAACTATATACCACTGTGGGTGGAATAGAGAGTTAATCAGTCTTCAGGAAAGCCTGTGCAGTCGACAGACTATAAAACTCCCTACTCTAGAATTTGTCAACCCCTCATAAACTAAGCTAATAACATTAAAAAAGAAAGCATGTTACGTATACTGTATTCAACGAACAATAAACGATTGCTTAAATATACAGAAGCCATAGCAATTAGGCGGCTCTAGCCAATTTTATTCAAACAGAAAGAGTTAATGTTCAATTTGAAATTACCATGGGGATAACAAATACTCTACGTTCGGACAATGTCTGCAACTATGTGTTTTGAAGGGTGATGATTCGCTTCATATGGTATATAATTCAGCAGTATGCACATGGTGAGGTGCAGTGAAATATGCCAGACAATAAATCATGCAACATGTTGTTTGTGTCTTCTTTGTTTCAGCACAATACGTGTTCGACAAAAATGCACTCTGGCCTATTGCCTATTAACATATGTCTATAATCAACTTTGCTGGAATCTGAAAAGCATTTTTTTTTAAACATCTATATGTATTTGTGAGCACTTCTCTGCAATATGAAATGTGTCGATAACATTGATTGCATGATCAAACAGAATTGAAACTCCAAGACCTCTCCAAAAGATTAGATAACATTTCAAGATCGTATGGAATTGAAAAGAGCACAGCCACCAACAAGAGACAAAGCAAGGAACAATGGATACTCAATATCAAAACACATGGGAAAACGCGAGAGAAGTGAAAATACGACCTTGTACATAATACGCATATGGAATATGGTTCTAAAAGTATATTTATATCGACCAATCAGTATTCAGTGGGTGGGATGATGTGATAATTATCATACCGGTCACTTTTATGTCCTAATACATTTCCTGGTACTTATTTTAGGCTGTGTTCATCTTCTTCTTCTTCTTCTTCTTCGTCTTCTTCCTCTTCTTCTTCTTCTGCGTTCATCCGGAGTGTTTCTTTAGATGTGTTTGCGGTGTATTGTTATGCACCCTTGGGCCTAGACCCTTAGACCAACACATCCGACTTTTGCATGCGCTTTTGATTAGCATATTTTAGGCTGTGTTCTTCTTCTTCTTCTTCTTCTTCTTCTTCTTCTTCTTCTTCTTCTTCTTCTTCTTCGTCTTCTTCCTCTTCTTCTTCTTCTGCGTTCATCCGGAGTGTTTCTTTAGATGTGTTTGCGGTGTATTGTTATGCACCCTTGGGCCTAGACCCTTAGACCAACACATCCGACTTTTGCATGCGCTTTTGATTAGCATATTTTAGGCTGTGTTCTTCTTCTTCTTCTTCTTCTTCTTCTTCTTCTTCTTCTTCTTCTTCTTCTTCTTCTTCTTCTTCGTCTTCTTCCTCTTCTTCTTCTTCTGCGTTCATCCGGAGTGTTTCTTTAGATGTGTTTGCGGTGTATTGTTATGCACCCTTGGACCTAGACCCTTAGACCAACACATCCGACTTTTGCATGCGCTTTTGATTAGCATTCCTAAGGGTTGTATCGATCTGAGAGCCTAGATAAATTTAAAGACTCTGCCACCGAGCCAAGCTGAACTCATTACCGATGGCGGACTGGCCAGGGTGTCAGCTGGCCCGATGGGAAGTGGGCCCTGTTTCTCTTTGATTAAGTGGGCCCCTTAAACATTAAAAAGTATGTTTAAGTTTGTGATGACCTTTTAATAACTTTGCTTCCTGACAACCAATATGTTTAGCCCAATCCGTCACAGTCAATGACCACCTGTCAGAGAAGAGCGTAACCACTGGGCTACTGCCCCCCCCCCCCACTGAAAGAAGTGAACACCTTTACATGTGTAGGGTCTACTATATATAACTATGGTAGTTCGAGTAAGCCGAATGTTGGGCGGAGCTTACCAAACCCGACACTACACATTGTGCCAATGGCTTCCCAATTAGCGCTATTGGGAGGGTAAACGCCTTATCCTGGTGCACTTAAAACTATGGCTGCAATGGACACAGAGCAGAGAATGCTTTTCACACTATACCAGCACTTGATCCTCTCAGTAATTGATTATGGATTAGGTCTGCTCACTGTCTCAGAGAGTCAGCTGGTGAAGTTAGAGCGCATACAGAACGAAGCTATGCGGGTCATTCTGGGATGCACTAGAGACACCCCAGTAGTGTGTATGCGTTACATCCTTGGTCTGCCGACTGTTGCTGGTAGGCTCAAGGTGATGCAGGCGAAGGCATACCTCAGAGTAGCTGCAGACACAGACCACCCACTGCATGAGGCGCTGGACGCAGTTAAGGGTCAGCGACTGTTAAGAGGGAAATCATGGATGGCTCAGGCAGAGGATACGATCAGACAGGTGTGTCCTTTGGAGAACATTAGGCGTGGAGAGGAGTGGGTCAGAGTGCCAGCGGAGCAGTCAGAATTGCGCAGAGTTATAATCACATTAAGCCGGGAGTGCAGGGAGTGGCCAGCAGGGGCCACGGAAGTGGAAATCCAGCAACTATTTCAGGACGTTCATTCGGGTGATGTGATTATCTACACAGATGGTTTGGTGTCAAGAGGTGAGAAAAGTGGCTGGGGGTTCATAGCCAAAGCCAATGGTCGACGTTTGGGGCAGGAGAGCCTGACATATGATACCACAACATCCAACTTAAGAATGGAGGTGGAGGCGGTCACTGCGGCTCTCCGCTGGATGGAGAATACGACACACACACACATCGTGATTGTAACTGATTCAGAAAGAATGCTGACGAGGGTGAGGACGGGCAGTCTTCGTGCGGAGTGGCTTGCTTCGCTTCGGAGGTCACGGGTGACAAGCATCGTCTGGATCTTTTCTCCG